>VZTO01001365.1:495653-518586 GCA_013400615.1 Syrrhaptes paradoxus
TGAACACAATGCTCTGGAGCAGAAGACTGAAATAACCAAGCTGAAGTTCTTCAGATCAGTGAAAAGGATTCATTTCCAGTTGATTTCAGCTAACCATACTGGGTTCTGTAACAACATTTTCTCCAATATTGCTTTACACAACTTTATCTAGAGATCACTGGCATTAACAGGATCTGCAAGGCACCATTCAGAGCGAGTTTAGGTGTCCAGGCTCAGCTTATCTTGTTAGCAGAACACTTCATCAGAGGTGACAAATCTTGGATCAAACAGTTAGGGCAGCTATAACTTCGAGTCTAAAAAAAGAAATCATCAGCAGGACAACATGACTGCATGGGATCGTCCAACAACCTGCCAGAGGATTATTATCTGCCACATGTCTGTGCATTCTCTGAAAGCTATGTAAGAAAGTCAGTATTATGAAAACACAACAAGGTAGCTCGAAGTGCAACAGGAAAGGCTGTGAGTCTTACTGCATTTAAAGTTTTCACTGTCCTCCTACAGGGCCACCAGCTCAGCACAAACAGTTCATACCTCGGTTGTACATGTTCAACAGCAAAGCAACAGGAAACTCAAGACACTCAAAAGTGTGCTTTACTCTGTTTTTGTCCCACATTACTCCAATCACTTACGACACACAAGTTCTAGATATCTACAGATCTAGGGAAGCCACAAAAAAGTTTATCCAGACAGTATTTCCAGAAAGACAAATGCAGCCTTTTATCCACTTACACAAAAATAAAAATCCACAGAAGACTTTACTGCACCTTATTACTGGTGAAAGTCAGCTTCCCCACTGAATTAAGATTTACCAATTTAGCACATTTGCCATAAACTCCAAAGCGTATGTATCATTATTTTGAAGTTGGAGAAGCCAGAGATTTCCCTTTGGAAAACTTCTCAACTTTCCTTCTGAGAAAAAAGAACTTTGCTCCTGCATTTGCTGCACTTAAATTCTCAGTCCAAGAAATAATTGTTTTAGATCCAAGTAACAAACCACAGAAAAGTAATTTATAAGCTTATATATAAAATACAAGCTTCAAGCCCTATATAGCCCAGTTATATTACACATTCTTACTTTGAATCTGTTCTTCCTGATCAGCGCTAGAGCTCCAGGCAAGACTTTAGAGTTAAGAACATAGAGCGCACAGTGCCCATTCTGGTAAGTCAATCCAACACTTCGGCACAGACCTTCATCGGGATTTAGAGATTGCGTAACAACCCGAAAGATTAACACACACTGTAATGTGTTTGTAGTAATAAATAAATTACAAATATCCTTTTTAAAAAATCCTTCTGACAAATAAAACTTATGTTCTCAACACAGCTACCACTTCATTTGATGTAATATTAAAATTTGATGTCTTTGGAATGTCTAATACTTTGGAGAAGCGCCCAGCACGTGGTTTTGTTCATAGTGCAAGAAGTACTTCTGACAAGTACAGCGTTAACACCCACATCTCATTTCAAAGACCAGATCTCTATTATGCCAGGCAATAAGAATGTGAGAGAGTTCTCTATTTGTCTCCAACATTGTAAATACAAGCACTGCAGACTTACGGAACAGTTTGAAGAACACTAAGTAGCACGTGTTATTAATACAGGCCACTTCCAACACAACTGTATGGACCTGTTTGCTGCAACACAAGTAAAGAATAGCGGACTGAGCATCTCAAACCAGCATTCGTGAGATTACAAAATGACAGGAGTCACATTTGGTCTCATAAGGACTTTCTGCAGCTTTCAAGCACATTTAAGATAATAAAATCAACTTCAAACTACATTCTACATGTTAACAGTTGCACTTCGCTCAGAACACAGATGTTTTGGCACACAAGTTTTTGAAACGCAGTATTTTCATAATACGAGCTTTTCTCCATGCACACAAACATTTTTTACATGCAGTACTACATGACATATGCTTGTGAGAGAGTCAGAAGAAAATATGCTTGTCCAAAACACTATTTTTAGCTTTTTCTTATTTCTCAGTATTGGAAATACCACCTAACAGTAACTCAGTTGACTACAGGTCTTACAGAAAGACAATTCCAATGCAGTTCCCAGTTCTGCAAACAGATACACATAAGGAACTGCTTACATAATAATTTATATAAATAGCTTTACAAATGCAAGACTTCCATATCCTTGTGAAGGCATAAGGTTTTACTTTGAATTCAAACTGCAATTATACAGAGGCAGAAAGTGGAACTAAGAACCCAAAACTGTTTAGGAAAGAAAGCAAGACTACTCAGACTACTCAAACTTCATGTGCAGGTTAAGAGCTTCAGTTAACAGAAATAACTAGACTAGAAGCAAAAAGAAAGTACAGCAGCCTAACTGATTGTTTCAGTTCTGGGTTGTGTGTGAGAAACTAACTACAGCCCAAGTGTTAGCTTCAGATAAAAAAAAAGATTAAGCTAGTATTCTAAAAACCTGGACAGCAAAGAAAAAAGCTTATAACAAGATACAGGAGTTCTTCCAAATGGTTCACCAGCGGCCAACCTGTTAGTCCCCCGATTCCAGTGACCTATTCTCAGAGCACTGGCTTCTCCTTGGGGATTTTCGATACTTCACTCACTGTTGCCATGACGACAGCTTCATCTTTATGTACCACTCCACATCACCCAGGCTTTGGTAAATGTAGCTGGTCGCTGTATAGTCGGTTGCAAGGGAAAAAAGAGTTTGAAGTTAATAACATGTACAGATTATGTAATTGTAATCTTGTAAAAAGTACAGAAAAACGTTTACATCCTGCTTGTTAAAAAAAAAAAAGAAAAAAAAAAAAGGCAAGCCTGAATGTCAGACTTCAGCATTTTTGAGATTCATTTCATGCAGATTCACTCCGAATCTCAGAGCGACAATACCCATTTCTCCAGAAAATAATGGGTAGAAGTGCACGATTTCTCTCGACATGATGCATTTTAGACACCATGTAACATGCACAAGTGACATTCTGATTTGGAACAGGCTAGCTGGAAAGATTTAAGTTCACAGGTTAAGTTCAGTTTCTCTGATCCTTCACACAGCACAAAGCAAGAGCTAATTTATATTCTCATTGCAAAGAAAAGCACTGCGTATGATTAATTAACCTTCACTGTCTGGATCGAGGCCAAATCACGAAGAATCACTGAACTAGCTTCGGTAATTCCAATAACCAGACTTCCTTCTCATAACTGCGGTAAGAAACAATACCACCAAATTCCCACTCAGCCTAACTTCACAAAACCCTCTCAGGGACATGCCAACTTTTTAAAAAAGAACAAAGCTAAGTTCCAAAGTATAACACCAAATCTTTCGTATCTAAAACTAACTAGGAAAACATGGGCACAAGGCAGCAAAAGCAAAAGTTTTAGATGCAATAGAAGCATAACCAGGATAAAACCAGCAAGAAACAGCTGGTTTCCCTACGGGATTGCTACACTACTTCTCATAAAAGGTTACACAACACTAAAGTTTAAGTTCCCAGTGTAACCTGGAGATACACAGCAGAGAAATTAAAGCATGAATTTAGGAATCTAGGTTAAAAACCCTTTTGTAACTATGGATTACCTTACACTTTAACAACCTGTCACTAAAAGTAAAGCTAGTTCATCACAGCTGACATCTCAAGTATCATAGACTATCATACTGCTGTGTGACAGATTTAAAGAAATTTTGCATTTAATAGAAACTTGGAAAACTCCTTCCCTTCAACCGTTCCTTGTTCCTTCCAATGCATCAAGTTAATTTCTTTACATACAAAAGCACACATCGCTTTACACACAAAAAAGCAGTATTAGGCACTCACAACTGGGAACAGCTCTATAACCTGAGCAGACAGGCATCCAGATCTGCACAGAGCACGTAAGCTCACACTCCAACTTCACTGACACAAGCACACGGCACCATGAAAAACACAAGTCTCACTTTTTTGCAATTAAAGATGCCTTCAGCTTCCAAGACTCAATTACACTTTCCTTGTTGAAGTGGTATCATTAAAGCTGCCAACACTGTAGGCCAAACCGTACGTTTTTTCAGATAATTTCTACAATCACCTTTTCTAAAGGTAATACTATCATCACTGGGAAGACCTCACCTCACATTTTCAGTTAACTGACACTTTATTGGAACCATAACCAAACTTGGACAGCTACATACTAACAAGAGAAAAGCACTAAGACTACTGAACATGGTTACAACTCTGGAGAATATCCAGCAACCCACTAATTAACTACTCATAGCTAAGACTACCTCTCAAGAACTACAAGACATCAAAAACCAATAATCAGCAACACACCTAAAACTACAACCATGGACCTAAAACTAGAACCAATACTCATGCCTTGTAGCTAAATAATGAAAACGGGTCTATCAAGTAATCAAAAGCAGTAGTAGAAGAAATCAGCATCGAACTGTACTGCCTACGCAGTGGCCAATGAGCACTCCCTTCTCAATTTTAGGTCGTTGAACTTAGCCTGGAAAAATACTGTGAATTGAAAATTGCAGTGTACATTAGTGACAACAGATGCTTATGCTCGTAACGAAGCTAATCTTACCTTTTTGCTCTTAACTGACGTAAATGATGAAACACGTTGATCACATCCCTTATACGACGAGGCGCCTCTTCGATTTTGGATGCGAGATTGATACAGGCCATAGCAACAATCTGAAAGAAAGCCCCGTTCCCATCAGAAAATTATTTCTAATCCCAATAAGACCAGAATTACACAACAACAACAAAACCCCGTGGCCTGGAGGCTGGAAGAGAGCAGCCTGCTCGACGTGTGGCTGCCCCACTGCCCTGAACACCGCCTAACGCACTCCTCCTCCTCCCCCCCCCCCCCCCCCCNCCTTTTCCCTCCCCCGCTTCCCCTTCAGGCCGTGCCGCGCTCACCTCGAAGCTGTGCTTGACGAAAGACTTCGAATAGAAGAACCGATGAAACAGCACCTGCCCCGTCGCCATCGCCACCTATGAACACAGAAGGAGGGAGGAAGAAGGAGGAACGGGGAGTCAGTCACCGGGCCCAGCCGCCGCCATTTTGTGTCAGGCACCAGCTGGCGCCGCCACCCCCCCGCCTCACACGCCCTTCCCGCCGCGCCACAATGGCGGCACCCTCCCTTCCTCCCTTCCGGCCGCCCTGGGACAGCCCCGAGGTCTCGCCCCTACCTGCGGCAGGCGGAGGAGGATGCCGGCCGCCTGGATGAGCTCGCAGCCCAGGATGCGCAGGTCGGTCTCGCACTGTAGGTCCAGGCCGTCCTGCATGGAGGGAGTGGGCGAGAGGCGCTCCTCGGGGATCAGCGAGTGGTCGATGGTGAGCGATACCTCCGAGTAGAGCCGGTCACCGATAAGAATACCGGGAACGGCGGGAGCCGGCGGCGCGGCAACGTTAGAGGCGGTAGCGGCGGCAGCGGGGGGGGCCGGGTGTGCGGCGGCGGAGGCCATGATGGCGGAGTGCGTCCGCTCCCGCAGCCGGCCACGCACAGACTAGCGCGGCCCGGCGCTGTGACGCAGCACCCAGCGGCGCCTGCGCGCAGCACGCCGGGAAAAAAAAGTCCGTCGGGGCGGCCCCGCCCCACCCCACCCCGCCCGTCAGCGATGGCGGCGACCCCGGCGGGAGGGGATCGACCCCGGCCGGAGGGTATCGACCGGCAGCACCGGCTTCTGCGCCCGGTGGCCGCCTCGGGTGAGCTGTCCCCGGCCTGAAGATGTCCTTCGGCGGGCGAGGAAGGCAGTGAGGACACGCGTGGGCCCTCCCGCGGAGGGACAGCGGCTCCACCGCAGCTGCCCAGGGTCTGACAGCTGCCGGGATTCAGCTTATTTCATTTATTTGACAGCGTTTTCCACAGCGAAAGGTTTTAAAGAGTGAAAAATAAGTGACTGTGCTGTACAGGCGGCACAGGGAATCCCGCCGGTGAAGGTGTGATTTAAAGAGAACAGAGGTTAACCGGGGTGCAGGCTCAGCCTGGCGCTGCGGTAGGGCGGCTGCCGCACACAGAGGGAGGAAAAAATTAAAAAAAATCCATAAAATTGAGTGAGAAAATAAAGGGGATGGGTGTGGTGCAGTGCTGGCTGAAGGCAGGCTGTGCATTTCTACAGTGGAGGCATAACTCCAGCAGAAAGCATATTTGCACTTACTATGTATTTATTCCTCTTCCATTTATAAATAAAAAGGTTAAAGAGCTGCTGGGGTTTAGCTGTTGTACATCTATAAATACAGATTGTTTGGGGAATGGTCCCACACGGAGCAGCCCCCCGCTGCCCTCCCGGTCTGTCCATCACCCCACGGCTCTCGGCAGAATGTGTCACCAAAGTTAACAGTTTGCAGACGATTCTGCAGGTTTTTCCCTCATTTAGCTGCTCACGACGTGACCAGCCCATCGCGGTGCCCTGAGGCTGGGGGTACACAGGTCACCCTCTCCATACACTTGATAGAAATTTATTCTCACAAACTATTTCTCCTCAGTTACGTCATATAAGGCCGTGTGGTATTTCTGATCACAGGCACACCACAGATGACGAGTTTATTTCTGAGTTTGAGAGCTGGAAACAGCCCTGCTTCAGTGGGCTAGGATTCTGTTACTGTAATAAATGTTTCCATTGCGATCTCATGCGCTGCTTGAAAACCATTATTCTGACAAAACGTGGATCATTGGGTTACAATCCTGCAAACGGCATAAACACAGCGCCAGCATTTCACAGTGCTCAACAACTCCTGATTTATTTGGAAGCAAATCTATCAGCGTGTTGTTCCACACAGAGGCACCAGCTGTCCCCGCTCCTGAGGGAACGGCTGGAAAGACCCTCCCCGGGCGGGACATCACGAGGGCGCCCGAACCCTGCCCCGCTGAGGAGAAGGCGAGGCGGCCCCGGCGGCGTTCGGTCCAGGCGGTCCCTTACCCCGCGAAGCCCTTCGTCCTCCATCACCTCAGCGCAGACCTGGCAGAGGGGGCAACAGCCGCTGCCTCCCTCCGCCGCTGCCTCCCTTCGCCACACCACCGGAGGCCTCACACCGATTCCCGCCGGGCTGCCGCTCACACAGCCACCCCGGACGCGGCATTGCATCACTTCTCGGAAGAGTCGCACCACGCCCCGGTGTCTATATCCCTCCGCGGCCGCGCGCCCTGGCCGGGACTAACTCCCCGCGGCCGTAACTGCACGCAAACTGAAAGGGAAATCCCGCCCCGGCGCACAGCTTCGGAATCTGATTGGCTCGCTCGGCCTAATTGGCAGAGTCCTCGCTTGACCCCTCCGTCCGCCATGTTGTGCAGGGGAGCGGGTGGAGGTCCCTCACCCGCCCGTGTCCCCGAGTGTGCCCGCCGGGCTCAGCGCCGCCTGCCACGCCCGGAGGCCCGGCCCCGGGTTGAGCTGGCTCTGCGGGCAGGCGAAGCTGGCCGGTATCGCCGCGGAGGGCAGGACGGGGCTGGGGCGGTGGGGGAGGCCTGTGGAGATCCGGCGGCGCTTCCTGCCTCCCCCAGGCCCGTGTGTGGGGAGGGAGATAAGGCCGGGCGGGCCTCTGAGCTCTCCCCATCTGCCTGGGCACAGTCCACGGGTTTTTACTCGTTTTCCCGGCCTAGAGAGGCCGTGCCCAGTAGCTGACGAGGCCCATCTGTAGTCCAGCAGCGACTCACCAAACAGTGATGGGACTGCAAAGCACGAGAAGACACCGTGATGCTCCAGCAGGGGATCGTAGAACCACAGAATGGTTTGGGTTGGATGGGATCTTAAAGCCCATCGAGTTCCACTCCCCTGCCATGGGCAGGGACACCTCCCACCAGCCCAGGTTGCTCAAAGCCTCATCCAGCCTGGCCTTGAACCCCTCCAGGGATGGGGCATCCACAGCTTCTCTGGGCACCCTGGGCCACTGCCTCACCCCCCGCACAGGGAAACATTTCTTCCTCACATCTCATCTCCATCTCCCCTCTTCCAGCTTCAAACCGTTCTCCCTCGTCCTGTCCCTGCACCCCCTGATCCAGAGCCCCCCCATCTCTCCTGTAGCCCCCTTTCAGCACTGGAAGGTCTCCCCGGAGCTTCTCTTCTCCAGGCTGCACACCCCCAGCTCTCTCAGCCTGTCCTCGCACGGGAGCTGCTCCAGCCTCGGACCATCTCCGGGGCTTCTCTGGCCCTGCTCCAGCAGCTCCGTGTCTGTCCTGTGCTGGACCCCAGGGCTGGATGCAGCCCTGCACCAGAGCAGAGCAGAGGGGGAGAATCCCCTCCTGCGAGGTGGATATCTCAAAGAGGAAATCTCAGGGCCCCCAGGACCTGCTAGAGGGGACACGCTCGCTATTAGCTACCCACGATAATTTCATGCACGTGTGCGGGACACCTGTCAGACAGGCTGGTGAGTGCAGTTTTTACCTTGTGGGACAGGCTGAGAGCTCTGCAGAGAGGGTGAGGTTGCAGTGCTGCAGAGGGCATGGAAAATTTTATTATTTTTTTCCCTTGGTTGTCAATGATGAGCAAACCTGATCAGAGCAGAGGGCTCGCAGGGCGTAAGGTTGCTTAACCCCCATTGAATGGGGCCAGGTTGCGGTGTAATAATTAATTGAGCAAAGGGTCAGAGTAGGTCATTGCCGCCAGGGTTGGTTGTGCTAAGAGAGCCTAAGATAGGATCATTTGTAGAGAGATACAAACCCAAGATTTTTAATTGGGGAGAAGAAAAATCAGTGCAGCACCCTGATCTGCCAGGAACGACCTTGCTGAAGGAGGCTGAGGGGCACATGGCCTCGTCTGCTCCTCCGCACAGGATGGGGAGTCACTGTGTGCCGCACCTTGTGTCACAGCGGTTAGTCAAACATTCCTGGTTTTACAAACAAGTCTTTTAGAAAGATCACCAAGTCCACAGAGCTTGCTTTTTAGCCTTTTCTGTTTAGGGTTTGAGAGACAGTCCGTAACTATTCACTGAAACAGTGAAATACAGCGTTGAACTGCGAGGTGCTGGACCTGCCGGTTCATGACTCAGCAGGGATTCTAGTTACTGTGCTCACCCAATTTCCCTGGTCCTTTCACAAGCTTCCTCCCTTTAACCATATACTGTACAGTCACTGAGATTTTCAAAACAATTTTACATAGATTTAAAAAAATCCCACCGCCAACCCGGAACATCACTGGCCTTTTAGAAACCTCTAACCGTCACCTGTCTTGCATTAACACAGACAAGGAAAGTCCAGTGAACGTACTGAAGATCAAAGAAATAGTAATAAAAAGTGGAGCTGGGAAAAAATTGCCATTTTTAGCTCAGTTCTCTAACCCTCAAATTACTCTGAAGGTGAAACTACCAGGTTCCTTCGTGTTTGCAGAAGGCAAACAGCTCTTTCCGCTTTCCTAGCAGTTAGCAACATGTGCCAAATGGGCTGGAAAGGAAAAACAAGAGCCCTGCAAGCAGCAGGTGACACTCACTGCAGTGGAATTTGCTCTCATTTTTTTTTTTTTCCCCATGCACACACCCATCGTGTATTAGTTTTAATTTGCTCTGGTTTTCCAGCTTACACTTTGATGTTTTAAAAACCCAAAGAGAAGTGTTATTTGCTTTCCTTCACTGGCTCAACCTGCCTGTACCATTCCTACTCACTCTTGATGCTCACCGTGTGTATATTTTCCAATTCAACGAAGCTGAGCGATGCATTGTCCCCTCAGCTGTTACACAATGAAG
Source organism: Syrrhaptes paradoxus (assembly GCA_013400615.1). Classification (NCBI taxonomy): domain Eukaryota; kingdom Metazoa; phylum Chordata; class Aves; order Pterocliformes; family Pteroclidae; genus Syrrhaptes; species Syrrhaptes paradoxus. The sequence goes on from VZTO01001365.1 coordinate 505,280, forward strand.
GCTTAGCTATGCCAGAAAGTTTTGCTGCAGCATCTTTAAAAATAAAGAGTGCAAACAGCCTGCTGGAGCTGGTACCTGCTGTCTCCAAACTGGTAAACTCATTCATGTTTTATTTTGCAACACAACCCGCAGGAGGTGCTCCCCGTGCTGCAGAAGCGTACCCAGGTGTGCAGCGTAGGCGGCTTTAGCCTGTTAACGAAGCAGCGCAGTAAGGTCGTGCTTTGTTGCCGGGACACAGCCCAATGCTGGAAAACAACAGCAGTGGGTAAGCACTGGTTGAGTCACGAAGGCATGAATCAGCCCAATTCTCTTGTGCCCTTTGGCCTGGGACTGAGCAGTTCGTGGAAGCTCTTTAAGTCAGGACGAGCGTTTGGTTTCGTACGTTCACACCTAACAGCCTCATTGGCAGAGGATGGCTGAGCTCAAAAAAAGGCAGCACCGGCTTCTGAGTATCCTCAAGGATATCCCAAAGCCTCGCTCCTAGTGCACGATCAGACCACCTCAGTGCCAGAAATCCCCCGAGGATTTTACAGGTTTGTCAGCACGTGTTTCACAAAACGTAACGCAAGAGCAGGTTCTTAGCAAAGAACTGCACACTGCGATGTGCAATTACCTGAACAGATTTGTTTGGAAAAATGAGAGTCTGTGATGACAGAAAAATCAAATCCCTTAAACAATGATAGAAGTCAGTATGTAAGAAAACAAAATGATGGGAAATTAAGTAGTAAAATATTTTGATGAGCTGATATTTGAAGGTTTCTGCCATCACGTTAAATAGACCAGACTAAGAGAACAGAGATTATTGTCAGATCAAGTTACTTGCTGCATCTGACTGATTTTTTACTTTGGAGATTTTAGAAAGTTGATAATTTTTTTTAATATTAAATCATTTAGGAGATGGCCTTCAATTCTCCATGCTGAATCTGAGAAATTAACCCAGAATCTAGAATTATCTTCCACCTCAGTGATAAAAATGTGTGTTATCAGCTCTAATAGGACTTCTGATTGCAAGGACCCTTCCAGTGCAGGTCAGATACTGGGTTTGCATTGATGTAAACAAGTTTGGCACCAAAAGCCGTGGCAGTTTAGAAGTTTACTCAGGCTGGAGAAACTCTGTCAAGTTATGACTTTCAGAGGAATTAGGTATGTCTATAAAAGATTTATAGAGACCCCAATCTCGGACTCCAAATCACCGGCTCAGAGGAATGAAGATCATTTGAAATTGTTCCTGGAGGGTGATTTCTGTAAACTCTTACTCACTGGTTTTGAAAGAGAAAAGAGGAATTCAGCAGTGTAAGTTGTATCCTGCAGCTTTCACCGTGAATAACTTGGTGTGAAACCAGAAGTGTAATTATGAATACAGCCTCTTATGTAAGTGTTCCTCTGTTCCGTGTTAACTGATTCTCTACCTTCCACTCCCTAAATCTCTCCCTCCGTTGGTTTCAGTGTCATTCCTTCTGGCATTACTCACTTTGTGCTTACTCCGGGGAAGCTACTGCTGGTGACTGGCGTAAAGATTTTATCAAGACAAGATTAAAACATTGTTCCCATGTGAAAACCTTTTTTTTTTCTCCAAGGATGCTGTCATCTAGAATGTAAAAATATGCTGCTGAACCGGAAAAATTTGTGTTCTTCCAGTGTTGTACTCGAGATACAATATTTGCTGCCTTTTGCATTCTCAGTAAAGCTGTGTTTCTCTAAAAGTGTTTTATCATTTTTTTTCGGAAGACTCTGGTGCAGGCTGTGCATCATTTGGATGCTAATTGAAGCCTGCACCTCTCTCTCATTTTTTGAGTTTATGGACTCAGGGCTTCAGGTTTCCCATCACAATACACGATAGTTGCTTAATGTTTCATCAAAGAAGTGTAAAGCATTTGGAAAATAAACGTGCCTGTTAGAATGGGTAAGCTTTTCCTGCAGACTGACATTCTCCCCTCGCCTACTTGCAAACTGTGGTTTGATGCATTTGCAAATCAAACAGCTTAAAAGTCATTTTCGTTCAAACCTCTTTTCCAGCACATTTAAAACTCAAACCTTTCTCATCAAGACACGTTGGTATTGAGGAAAAAGCATGTGGAATTGGATTTATCAGACCTCATCGTGGTCAGTGATAGAGCAGAAGTTGTGTTCAGGTGCAGATCAGCGAGAGCCTGTTTCCTCTGCACACGAGTTACATGCCGTAAGTAACCTGGTTGGAGAAATAGAAAATAATAAATGTGTCCAGCGACAACCAGCGCTTGGAGTTAACGCACCAGCCTTTGAACTGCGGTGGGCAGCTCCTGAGGAAGAGCAGGGCTGGCAGAGCAGGACCAGCCCGTCCTCCCCCCTCCGGGCCAAGGCTGCCGTTCCCGTAAGCAGGAGGCAGATGGACTCTGACTTCTCCCCCTTGACGTGGAAAAGGTTACGCACACGTGGTCCAACACCTCTGTTGCCAAACCCTGTCAGAGGGATGGGGACAGCAGCTGACTGCACAGTCACGCCTTAAACCATGGCAGCTTCATGCCTTAACACACGTCTGTCCCTGTCTCTGAATGTCCCAGTGTCCAAAATGGGAAGACAAGGACCTTTAGGGCCAGACCCCTGCATGTCAGCATCTCAGGAGGCTGGATGGAAAAAGCTCAGCAGGCTTAGGTCTTCTGCGGGTTGTGTTTGTTGATGACACAGACTCTGTATGGCTATGAGGAGCTGGAGTTATNATCCCCAAAAACGAGCAGGGGTATTAGGTGGAGAAAAAAAAAAAAAAACACAAAACACACAAACCAACAAAAAAACCCCACCTATTTCATGTCCCCGACACATGCTGCAGCAGCAGGCAGCGGGCTCTGCTCTCCTGGTCCGGCTAGCAGAGCCGCTAGCACAGAGCATGAACAGAAGCAAGCACCAAGGGTACAAAAAAGACCAGCCTGCATCCCAAAGGCACACGTCAGAGAGACAGATTTAGCTCTTGTTCATGCAGGAGGATATTTGTCACTCTGAGAAGAGACCTAAATTATTTTTAGGGGTTGCATCATGAGTCTGCAGCTTTAAAGGACAGAAAAAGAAAGATGAGGTTGTCTGGTGAGGGCTTACCCCGCTCTTGTGGAGCAGAGCGATGCAGACACAGCCCTGGGAAGCCACCACGTGCTGCTGCAAATGCAATATCTGGTTTTTATCGTGACTAGCTGTGACACTCGTAGTCTGCAAACCCCAGCACCACACGGGCTGTCCTCATCCAGGGCCACGCAAGCAGCGGTATAACCAGCAGCCTGAGCCCGGGTGATCATTTCCCAGTAAAATCTGTTTAAGATTGAATGGCTTTACCCAGGAACAGCCTAGTGGAGGCACATCAGAGCGTTGGGAGCCTTGTCTCGTTCTCTGCCTGAGCAGCCCAGCTCCAGCCGCAACAAGACGCACCGCTCTAGCAGCTGCCTTGTTCTTGTCCTGCAGCGGGAGTGAGAGGTGACAGTCCCAGCCGGACCGCAGCATTGCTGTCAGCCCAGCCGGGCTCCTTGGGCACAGCGAGGCCATGGAACGTGTTTTTCAAGCACGAGAGAGGCTCCGTGCTAAGGCAGCGAGCACACCGAGGCCGCAGGACCACATCCTGCTGCGGGGGACGGCCACCTCCCGACACATTATCTGATAGACTGCAGGAGCAGCTGCACGGTCTAGAAAACATTCAGCCAGCAGTTTCACCAGGTGTTTCCCCTACAGACAAAGGCTCAGTACAGAAATCCTTCAGCTCATGTAAATATCAAGCAAATCGTGCTTCATCCATTTGCATATTTGCATTGACCGAGCCGTGGATCAGCGCCAAGCGCGGGGAAGGCAGGGTGAGTGAGAGCGGTCGCTGCACGCAGGAGTTACCGGAAAGGGTCTCGGGCTGCTCAGAACTTCTCCGAGAGGGGTGCGAGGGGGCTGCGCACCCTCTCTTGTTCTCTGGCTGCTTTTTTTGCAAGAGCTCCCACCGCTCCGTTAGCCTGCGGAGGAGCCCTTTGTGTATATAACATAAAAAGCTGCTTTTAATGTTGAACAAATTGTTATCGCTGTTAGCATCCGCGTATTAAGGTAGCAGTCGGTGAGCAGAGGAGGGCACAGAGCTGAGGCAGCAGCACCGGGGGCGAGTTAAACGCATCAGCCGGATGACTTCTTTCACTGTAGGAATTGCTGCAATGGCCTCCGAGCTGCTCTTCATGGTTTTGAAAATGCTTTACGCGCAGAAAAAGCTTGCAAGGGTCCTATTAACCTCCAGAAGTCTTTTTTTTTTTATCCTCCTCAGAGAATGATTGAAAGCAGAAAGATCAGGTCCATCAGGTCCTTGCCTCCATCTCCACTCCTCTCAGGGACGTTATTTCTCCTGCAACATCTCCGTGAAGTCTCTCCTGAGCTCCGAGTCAGTGGGTGCAGCAAAGTGTGAAATTCTGTCCTTACGGGCAGAGCAGGGCAGCTCAGACTGAAGAACAGCACGGCTTCGAGTTCATACATCACATCGCCAAAAGTAACTACTGGGTAAAGGGGAAACTTATCAGAAAGACACCTTTGGTGCTCCTGACAGGAGGGATGATCATGGTGCTGTTCATCTGAGCTCGCACTCGGTGCAGCTCCCAGTCCCAGTGCAGAGGTATCAGTAATATCTCTTGCTGGTGGTTACTGGGCAAGCTGCGCTCTGCTGTGAGGTTAGCTGTACGAAAGGGAATTCCTTGAGCTATTTACCCCGGTGAATTGGATGTGGCTGTTTGTCCAAGATCCGTGGCCGTGGGTTGTTTGCCATCTAGCGGGTTGATAGGCTTTTGCAGAACAGCTTTAGGGCAGGTGTTTTGTGTCATCTCCCATCACACACAGCAGGATGGGCAGAGGAGGGATGCTGAGATACCACGAGCATGGGGCAGGAAATTAAATTGCTAATGTACGGGTGAGATTTTGCTCACCGATAGGACCAGCAGCAATATTAAACACACAGAGATATTGCCACCAACAGTCTGCAAGTCATTTGCAAATAAAAGAAACTGGTAGTTTGAAGTAATTAGTTACAGCTGGCATCACTGAGCTTTCTGTTCCCGGAGTGCTGAGAGAAAACTGGCATGTAAATATAGTGTTCATTTGGGATACCCATCTCCCAGAATATTTTCAGAACCAGTTAATTGGAAACAAGGGAAGACTTGAAAATTCACGTTAGTGGGTCCTCTATGGGTGGAGGTGGACACATCTTGTTCAATTGCCATAAATAGGGATTGCTGTCATCACAATCAAAGTTCCCTCATGCTGTGCAGCACCATGAACCCAGGTTAGGTTTCTGTTTAATATAATTCTCCTTTTAGTTGACATAAATAAATAATTTATCACTTGTTTTTGTAACAGATCACACTCTGAACAAGGAGGTTCAATAGAGTGCTGGCAACCTCACCCAGGTCCTGTGAAGACCCACAATAGCATTTGCTAGGATTTCCCTCAATTAGGGAAAAAAGGTTTTGGCTTTGGGCATCAAACACAAGCAAGTAAATTCCTTCATCCCTCCCACCTTTTTATTATTATTTTTTTTTAAATATCTGCAGGTTTTGACACAGCAGCAGGAATTCTGCATGCGTTGCGGAGACTGCAGTGCAGGAGAGCCTGGGGGGCCTGGGTGCCGGTCTGGTCAGAGAAGTAAATGGCACAGCCCAGTGCCAGCCCCCAAACCCCCCGCGCAGAGCACAGGGAGGGGGGGTCAGGCACCCCAGAGCCAGCAGCCCCCCGGCAGTGAGGGACCACGGGGGCCAGGATGCAGCACCCTGCAGCTTGCCAGCGAGAAGCCTACAGCACCCTGGGGTCCCGCTGTCACAATGGGGGGGCTCAGCCCACTGGAGTGGATCCAGAGCATCCCCCCAGCAGCTGTGCCGAGGACATCGGTTCTCAGCACCCCCTCCCCATCACAGGCTTGCCCTCATCCACACAGGCAGAGGTGGGTGGCATCCCTGGGACAGACTGGAGAGGACCTTCTATAATGAGGGTTGTGAGAAAGGCAGCAGCCTGGCTCTCCCCCCACATATGCGACCCACTGACAGTATCCCAGAGGGATAAAGACACTGCCTTGAAAAATTAGGATATTTTCTGATGCAGCCCTTATGTCCCCAGGAGGTTCAGTTTCCGGACAGTCTGCAAAGCAGATCTCCTATTTCATCACCTATGGAGCATCTCTGCAAAGCCCTTTCCTGGGCTTCAGGTGAAAGAAATATTTCTTGCAGGGCCTTCTACCCAGCAGGAGGCAGCACTTTACTACAAAACCAACTGAAATTTAGGAACTTTTGTGTTTGACCTTGGGTAAAGCAAGATTTTGAAGTAAATTGAACTGAAAAAAATCAGAGAAGTAAATGGAAATTAAAAAAAAATAAATCAAACTAACACCCATCATCTCATGCCTGTCTGCAGGAGCTTTGACCGAGGTTTGTACAGAAGTTCAAGGGGATCCTGGCGCAGGGGTGGGTGGCAGAAGGTGCTGGGGCAGCGGCATGGAGAGGGTGGGACGCTCGGAGATCTTCAGAAGGGAAATTCCACATTTATCCTGCATCAGTTGCAAATAAGACTTGCAATGGAAATGAGCTGATTAAAAGTTTGTTATTTTGTGGCCCTTTTGTCCCTGGGAATACACTGTGGGGAGAATAGGGCTTGTTCCCCCACGGAGAAATGCTGCTTGGGGGGGGGACATCTCCAAGCCAGGGCTTTGCACTTAAAATGCTGCTTCAGGACAACACCGTGCTGTTAGAATCAGCAAAACCCATCACTGCTCTACACATCGCACATCTCAGAATCTGTGGAAAGCGTGGGGTTCTTTTAGGTTCAGATATTACCAGCAGAGCTGGAAAAAAAGACCTTTTGACTTTGTTTTGCAGCAGAACAGGACTTGTGCTGATTCTACGCTGCCTTGAAATATGCCAGACACCTGCCTTGGCGTGCCAGCGTACCCACAGAGCGATCAGCATAGCGCACTGGTTCCCTGTTTGCTACATCATTGTCAAAAGAAAATCCACAGTTTACTCTAAGCATAATTTTTACTGCCCTGGAGCTTAACAGAACCTGAACGATTCCATCAGCTGAAAGCACCAGCACCTCAACCCCTTACCTGGACAGTTCCAATCCCCCTCATCCCCCCACGCCAAGATCACCAACACGTGATTTCAGACGAGATGCACTCCACAGGCTCTGCTCCCCAAACCCTTGCTCCTTCCCTCTGGTGACCCTGGAGCAGAATGAGACCTTCCCTAAGGGTCTTTGCTCCTTTGCAATAACCCACCGTGCGTTCAAAGCTCCAAACCAGCAGCAACAGGACTCTTCTTGAGGAGCCCAAGACCAAAGAGGCCACACAACGGCCTTGAGACCATCACCCAGCAAATTCAGGAGCTTCATGGACTAGAGCTGATAACATCTTACCTTTGGGTGGACTTGTCCTGATGAGCATTTCTGGTCTGCAAGCCTGCATGAAATTGCACCACCCAGTGGAAAAACAAAACAAACAAATAAAAAAATCCCAATCCAACAAACAAACAAAATAAAAAAAAAACCACAAAAAAACCAAAAAATTCCCCTGAGTCACCAGCTCATTTTTTGTACCAGCAACCACCAAACCCTGCTCATACTTCCCCTCCTGCCCCCAGCCACACAATTTATGTCTCTCTGCCACCTGCAGCTGATACCTAACCCCCAGCAGCTGGTTCTCCAGGCTCCATAAGCCCAGGTGCTCACCTCAAGCTCCGTTGCTCCTTGGGAGGTGAGCAAACCTGGTTTGCTCCATCAATTACCGGAACCTTCCAGGTGGTTTGGCAAAGTCCAGCCGACCGCTTTGCAGGGCTCTTTTTTTCCCAAGCCACATTTTTGGGATGCAGCCATGATTAACGGAGAGCGTGCTGCGTAAGCTCGTGCACCAGAGAAATGAAGGATGTCTCCAAGGGGCCATCGCGGGGTCCGTTGGGTTTCAGCCTGCCCGAGCAACCTGTTACCGTTGAACAAGCTGCTGAAACCCACCGATGGACAAGAGGCATTTCTGGCATTTTGGGGCTTCATGTCAAGTTGTATTTGTTCACCCCAAAATGTAATGATCAATACGATATGCCTTTATGTCTAGAGCTTTCCCAAAATTCCAGCCCCAGTGGGAGATGCCGTGAATCCCTAGCGTGTGTTGATGTTCTCTGCAGGAGGCGGCTTGTGACACCAGCAGCCTCGGGTGCGGTGCTGGTGCCTCCTCGACGATTTACGACGTACATAGAGACATGCTCCATCTAGTCACACCCCACTGAGCCTTTGCTCATCGTCTTCTTATTCAGAATCACACAAAGGTCCATGAAACTTCTTCCTTCCCTCGTTTCGCATCTCACCTCCTACCACTGCATCCCTGTCCCAGTGCTCTTCTGGGGGACACCTGGGTAACTCGGGTGCTAAAAGTGGGGAACCTCTACTGCAGGGACAGCTTATCCCGTGGAGACTGTAATGTTGGTAGAAAGTTGTGAAACTCCAACCGTGGATTTGCAAGCGTGATCTTTCCTGAAACAAACAGGTGACTGCCACATCGCACGTTAACCCCACGTGTCCCGGTGCTCACTTTCCCATTGCCTCCCTCAATCCCAGTCCAATCTTTTCAATGGAAAGAACAGAGATGAACATTTCCAAAGAAAAATGGGAAGAGGAGCTGAGTAGAGAAAGTGACTGATGGAGGTGCAGAAGTGGAGAGAAAGGTCTTGCTGTACTGACGTTAAAAGCGTAGATTTGAAGAAAGGAGGATTGAAAGGAAGAGGCAAAATACAGCCCACACAACGCCCTGGCATGCCACTCGCAGCCGTTTGTCCATGGGTTTGTGGTCTGGTTTGCTGTTCCACTGGGTGCTGTGAGGCTCTGTGCTGACCAAAGGGGTCGGAAGAAATAAACAATAGGAACGTCCTGAAGATCCTCTTGCACTTAGATGCAACTTCAGGTTTCAGGTAAGCCCAACGACCTTGGCTCATCTTCCCTTTGACTCTTCCATGGTGAGTCCAGGCACTCCCGTATCAGCTCAAAAACCTTTCCTAGAGCCTGCTGGGCTCATGCAGCAGGAAATGGAGCAGGAAACCTCATCCCTGGGCAGCTGCGTTGCTTAGGTGCTCTCCAGTGCCTTCATCCTGCTATTGCAAGAGCCGCAGATGACACTGAGACCATCAAACACCACGGAACCGAACAGTGGGACTCGCAGCCACGGGATGCTGTGGGGGCCAAGAGCACGGATCCGGCAAAATCTCGTTACTGAACGTGATGTTGGGGAAGAAGCATCTGGTGTTGGAGGTCCTGAAGCGTGAGAGCAAGGATGGCGCGGAGAGGGGGTCACTTGACATTTGTGTTCTCCAATGTTCTCTGTAAGCATCTGCTACTGGTTGCTGTCAGAGGGACGATGGGGGGCAGCTGGATTTCATCTGGGACCATTGATCTGCCCCATCCCAGCCTTCCCGACAGCTAACAGGCTCGGGGGCTGTATAGCCCAGTACCGGTGCTGATATTTTACACATGGGTTTTATTTCTCATCTCACAGTAATCTGTACAACAGGCTGCTGATGAAATCGTCGTGTTTTCCATCATCCTTCCCCACCCCTGTGGCATGGCCCTTGTCAACGACAATCCGAGCAGCAGGGAGTGGGAGAGGGAGCTGCTGGGATATGGGGAGTGAACAGAGAGCAGGAAGGGAAGCCCCAGAGCAGAGAGAAGCTGTTGGAAGAGGGCGACTGCTTTTCACCTGCGTTCCCCTTCGTGGTTAAACGGACCGGGGTATGGCCAGATACGGAGCACTCAACAGAGCTGAAAAGAAATAGTTCTGAATCCTCAGCTTCAGTTCAGTTTGCTGCTTTTTGTTTACCCACAAATGTACCTGGAGGGCTGCAAGGTGTTTACCCAGCTATTGATGGATTTGGCTGGAATAACTTTGCACGGGACAAATATTTCTCCCTACCCAGCGTTTACCGTGGGGTTTTGGTTTTTGTTCCCTATCAGCATCCACCATTCTGTCAGGAGGCAGAAGGCCAGGCTGGATGAGGCTTTGGGCAACCTGGGCTGGTGGGAGGTGTCCCTGCCCATGGCAGGGGGTGGCACTGGATGATGTCTTCCAACCCAAACCATCCTGTGATTCCATGACTCTATGACTTCTCCGATGCTGATGTTGGTCCTCATCACTTGGTGGGTGGGCGGTGGGGTGCAGAGGGACTTCATCAAACCAGGAGCCATGGCAGTTTAGTTAAATCATGGCCAGAATGGAAGGGACTCTGTTTTTTTGTTTCCTTCTGAATTCTTCATCTTGTTGTAGGTTCACTTCTCCCCTTCAGAAGAGCAGAGCGGCCGTGCTGGCGTGCCAAGGGGCAGGATGCTCGCACAGCCCTGCCCGTCCCTGCTGCGTGTGGTTGAACGTCGGTAGCTCCAACATCCGGAGAGCATCGCGGGTCTTAATGAGTCCAGGAAAATAAAACAGGCGGATTCCTACACACTAAACCCAACAGAGAACTGTGAACGTTTCAGCAACAGGAACAAGACACGGCTAAGGTCTAGCAAAGGTAAGAGAGCAGAATCAAGAGGGGAAAACATCTATGATCCATCAAAGAGGAAGGCAGAGCCTGGCAGGCTGTCCAAGGACACAGCCAGGATTCAGCGCTGCCCTCGGCGTGGCCCTGGGCCATCCAAACCCCGGCGGTGGCTTCTCCGTGTCAGAATTGAGGCACAGTCATGGCCAGCTGGAAAAACAGACTCTGCTGTTGCCTAAACACCACCTGCACTGAAGCGAAGGGTCTTCGCACTCGCGTTCTTCAAAGGAAAAACCGCTCGCCACGAGTGTTTTCCCCGGACCACAGCCAGGCGGAGAGCTGCGGCTGCAGAGCTGTTCTGCACCTTGTGACACATGGCCTTGCGCTGTTGTTTGCTTTTAAATAAAGAGTCATCCCCCCAGCCCAGGTTTGGGGCCATTGACGAGGGTGTTACGTGCTAAGGCAAAGTTATCTTTTACAAAAAAAAGTAAAAACAAAGAACCCTCTTACAGACACACGTATTTTCCGTGAATAACCGCCAGTAACTAGAAAACAGGGTGTTGGTTTTTTGGTTTTTTTTGCTCCTAACCTGGAGGCGTTGCTGTCCCTCCTGTGACCGCGGGGTTTTGTGATTTTTAACCATCCACGGCACACGGAGATCGGGGAACAGCCGCCTGCTCAGCACCTCCCAGGAGGTGACCAGGGGCTGCAATGGCACGATCTCCTCTGGAGCTTAATGCCAGCGAAAGCATCGCCTGGTTTGCAGGGACCCCCTCGGATTCCGGCTTCCCCATGCTTCCTCTGCAAGACAGGCAGAAAGCGCGTGGCCGGGTTGATTTCCCTGGTGAGAAGTGGAGAGCAGAGATTACAGGGTGAAACTTGGCTCTTAAACAATAGCTGTTGCTTAAACATCTCGGTCCTTCTGTCCTAGATTTCAGTGTGCACTAAAAGCTGCAGCTCATTAAGCGCCACGATTACCTTTTTATACCCAGAGAAGATGGGCAGGGCAGTTCTGTGAGTATCCACATTTACAGAACCAAATAAATCAAAATCTTTTGATGTCCTGAGGTTGTGTGAAATCTCTTGGGGCTCCCTGCGGCCGGGGGATCCCCCGGTGGGTTCAGGTTGGGACTGGGATGGGCTCCTACAGCATCGCGGGGATGGGATGGAGGCAGTGGGCTGGGGTCCTGGGCAGGGGTGGGGGTACCCAGTGGGGCTGGCTGAGGACATCCAGGTCCCGACATGACCAACCCCACCACAAACAGTTTAGAGAGCTCCAGGTCATTTCAGCGAAGCAGTCAAATGAATCAAGTCTGATTTTGCTTCGTTCTTCACCTAATGAGACAACGGGGAGATTTATGGTATAATTGAGCCAACTCAACATTTCTGTAATTTGACATCTAATTAATCAACGTCCAGTTCCTCCACAGGTGCAACAGAAATACCTCCTAACGGGCGCAGGCATGTTTCTATTAAAAAAAAAACATAAAATTTGGCTTTTTTCCCTTGTTTCTCCTACTGTTTGAGCCTGAATTGCTGGCTGGAGCACCGTCACCGCCCCAAACACGAGAAGCACCGTTGCAGGGTGGATGTATCCCATGGGATGGTTGCCACAAGAGGTGCACGTTGCTCCAGCCGTGGGCAATGAAAAAAGCAGCAAATGGATGAAAAAATCAGCAAAACCCTCCTCGCGGCCAACCTGGTGCCTGAGGTTTGTGGGTGGGGAGGGAAGGGGCTGGTGTTTGCTGTAGCAGGATGAGCCCAGGGATGGGAGGAAGCTGTAAAGGTGCCGCTACAATGATGGGAGTAAAATCCTGGTGCCGGTAGAGTTAACAGGAGTTTTGCATTCAGCTGCGCGGGGCCAAGGATTTTACCCGCCGAGTGTTAGTCATCAGCATCGAGATGAATTAGATGACTTGTCAACAAGAAGCAGGCAAGGTTATTCCCGTGGGCTGCTGAACTTGGAATGGGAAAAGCTGGAAATATAACGTCCAGCTTATTCCGTTTATCCTCACAATGCATGCGAAGCTCGTGGGCAATACCTCGGCTTTTATCACCCGGTTTATTCCGTTCCTGTCTGACACGCCGGGGAATGCTTTGTTCGGGGGAACAGGAGGGAGTTTTAGGGTAAAATATCCTTGGAAAACTTCCCAGAGCTGGGCTCAGCTCTCATAAACAAGCGCTGGGAAGGCAGTTTTGGTGCTCACAGCCTATAGTTCATATTTCTAGGAAATACCGTCCAGCGGAGCTGCTAATGGCCCCGTGGATGCGCACGTGGCTCCGAGAGCTCCCAGCCCCGCCGGCATGCTCCCGCCGAGCTTCTTCGGAAACTCTTGCTCCAGTGGTTTGGGAATGTCATCCCCTTGAGTCTTAGTAAACACAGCAAAAACGTCCCAAATTTTAATCTGAATTTTCAAGCACGGGCAGATTAGCGCTGGGGAGGAAATGACACTGGAATGAGGTTTGTGGGAGATGGCTGTTGTGTGTCACCTACTCCAGGAGGCATCAGCCCAGGTCCAGGCACAGAAATACCCGTTTGGGCAGGAAAAACCAACCGGAGTGGCGCAGGCGTCGAGTGATCGGAAACAGCCGTTTGCAAAAACTTTGCAAAAAGGAACTCAAGAATTTTTTTCAGGGACTAACAGAACAAATATATTGGATACAAAATTATCTGCTTGTAAGCAATGGAAAAAGAGACAAAGCAGTTCAGCTTGTTAGAGAAATCAATGATTACGTATCCTCTGCCTGGCTGAACAGCATTAACCTTCATATTTATCATACAAACCTTTGGCTGTGGAACTACCTCGGGACCTGCCAGCACCTTCCAGT
>VZTO01001366.1:0-23738 GCA_013400615.1 Syrrhaptes paradoxus
ATGTGATTTCAGTGTTTCACATTTTGTAACCTTTTCCTTCAGTGTGCACCAGCTGTATGCAGTGTCAGATGAGAGCTAGGTTTTATAATTGAGGGCAACCCATTGTTGCAAGTGGTTTTTGCCTGGGGAGTCTGCTCTTCTGTCCAGCTGTCTGTGGTCTGGGGGAGATGCAGTACACCTTGAGACTTTCCACAAGACAGCAGTTATGTAACAGCAGTCAGAAGTTAGATTTATCCTACTTGCCTCAGTATCAGTGAATTCTCAACCAATTTGATCAGCTATTCCAGCCAAATTCACCTCCTTTTTTAAACCTTCTACTACTTAATGGGGAGATTTGTTCAGACTGTCAAAATGGATGGAATGGTAGCAACAACACAGCCACTAGCAGACAGAAACGGGCTTGATGGAATANGACCTGTAACGGAACTTCACACATCATTGCACAGTTTCCACTGAAACAGATACTACAATAAATTTAAATTATGTCCTTGAATAGGTAAAATATGGACTTTTTCTTGTCTAATAGCATAGCCTACAAAATTAATCTTTTCTTCCTGCAGATGCTTTGAAATTAAACTAAATCTCACCTAAACTTGAATCCTTTGATGTTAAATACAGAGCAAAGCAATTTCCGTTTTCTTTCAGATAAACAGCTCCAAGTGGTCCTAATTTTTTTCTTCCATCAAGTGGAGATATAAAATCAGAGTCTGCAGTGGCAGAGAACAGACAATCGAAGTATACAAAACTGCATGCAGCTGTCTGCCATATTACCTTGCTCAGTATATTCCACAATATTCAGACAGACATACTGTAGAATAATTCATATTAACTGTAATGTTGAAAAATACAAGGAAAATAACCATACTCAAAGACAGCTGCAGTGAAGAGATGGGTCTTGTAGCATTCCCACGAATTTAACACGTTCTTATTCTTCAGAGAAGGTGGACATCTGCTTCATTTGTGAAACATCAGCAAGTACGTTACAACAAAGCAATCCACCCAACAAAGTTTAAACAGAAAGCTATGACAAAAAATAAGAGGAGTGATTACTTTCCCACAAGCAAATTTAAAATAAACATCGAATTTTTAAAAGAGGAATGAAATAGAGGTGTTGCTTGAACAGGTGCTAAATAAGAAATACTAGAATAACTTGCAGTATTTGGATCTTTCCTGAATCTTCAGGTGGGGTAAACTGATACCAACTATAGAGATATCAGTCTATGCTGTCTGAGGCCTGTCTACACTTCCAGGCATCTCAGTGCTTAAGAAGACACTAACTTCGAATAATTCAAAGTTGTGGAGGAAAGGACCATGATTTATTCCACCTAACCTTATACCCCTGAGGGATGTAGGAGCCCATGTCACGCTGTGTGCTGCATTCCCTCAATGCAAAGGGATGGGCATCTACACGGGCAGTTTTTTCTCTCTCAGGGAGCCAGTCTTTTCACATGAACCTCAGTGAAAGAGTGAGACCTTTGACTGCTTAAATCAAATTCATGTTATATTGCAGTACAGATTCATAATGAAGAAAACCACAAGAAATTTAGCTACTCTAGGGCCTCAACTTCCAGTCATCTCTCCTTGCTTGTGCCAACTAGAAGTACCAAAGTGGTCAAAATAAATTATGATTAAAAGGGGAGATGTCACAGCACATCATTCAGCTTTGCAGAATATTTCATAATGCTATATGTCATAAAAGTTAATCTTTTAGACATCTACTTTCATTATTCCTGTTATTACAGAGTGTTCAATAAAGACGGGGCCAAGCAGAAACCATTGGTTTAATTTTGTACTCAAATATCCTTTTGAAAAAGAAAGGAAGAAGCAGGTAACTCTAGCATTAGAAAAGTTTTGTGTGGTTCTCTTCAAAGTAGGTAACTTCATAGCCAAGTGAAAACTGGGAGACTGGGTTAGATTTTGGCTAAAGGTTCTGATGGTCTAAATGGGAGCATGAAAGTATAAAAGAGCACTGAATGGTGGAGATTTTCCCCTAGGATTTTCTTTCTTTGCTTAAACTAGATATTTTAGTGTCTGTCATTTTCTGCTATGTTGTCCACTAAACTTGAAATGGAAAGGTTTGGGTTTTGGAATTGAAATAGATGCATCATATTGGGAATTATCTGGAACATCAGGTACCTGAAGAAACTATCTGTACTCTCGAGTATGAAGCATAACAGCATAGAAATACATAGACTGAAAAATTTGGGGGTTTGTTTCAATGCCATTGTGTGACACATCAGCAATATGTTTAAGGAATTATTTTGAAGAAAGGTCTGAATGGGTTTGTGTCTGTTTATGAAGATGAAACAGTGAAAGTGTTGTTTCTTCCTACATATTTACACCAGAAGTTCAGCTTATATGTATGCTGTAAGACTTGGTGGATGACTGAAGAACTGGTAGGGGCTTGTCATTAGGAAATGCAGATGATATAAAGAAAAAAAATCTTAGGTTAAAAATACAGTGGTCTAAGTACAGTACCTCATTAAATTGCTTTGAAAATAACATTTTTCATTGCATAGAATATTTTCAGAATAGTTTTATAGGCTTTCATAAAGTCTTAGACAGCTGAAACCTGCAAGGTTGTCTTTAAAAGTTTGAAAACTAGTGTATATGTGGTGATAGGGATCTTTTGGGGGTCCTTCAGCAGATGTGTTCTCATGAAAGGTATGGCATACACTTTTCTTGTTGGTCAGACACAGGTCAGTGAAAATTTTTACTTGCACATATTGAGAGACCCCTCAGCAGACATCTGAGATCTCCCAGAAGCTCCATAGCTGAACAAAGGAAAGCTGGAGCTGGCATTCCCAGTGGTTTCTACGTTAGAAGAGAGACAGGAAAAACAATTTGGATTCTGAAGCATTTTAAGGTTTTTTTGTGCATTTTGAAGAAAAATACTAAGCCAGCAAAATGTTTTTCCCTTTATAAGCTTCTATGAGGAGCTGAAAGTATGATTTGATAGAAAGAACAAGTAAATTACTCTTTATAAAGAGTCTAAGTTGAACACTGGTTGTATTTAAAATTGAAAACATAGCTTTTTTTTTGTACATAGCAGTTTGCCTAAAGTTAAAGATGAAGAGGAATTTGTTCCAGAGTGAATGTTCATTACAAATGCCTCAATCAACAAGGTAAATCTTAAACACAATTTTTCAAAACTTGCGGATGTGAGGGGTTTATTTTTTTAGATTTAGCAGTGAACAGCATTTAATCCGTACACAAAAACATTCTCTATGCAAAAAGTTCACCAAAATAAGGGTATAAATACTTGCGTTCCGTAGATGTATGTTAGTTTGCAGTCTTGAACTGGGAAATTGCATCACTCCTGGCACAGCCAGTGGTGACATAATCTCTAGCACTTTGCATATGGCTCTGAGGCTCATAATCTGCTATTTTCAGGAAATTTTATTTATTATTGTGTTGTACGGCAAAAGGTAATAATAGGGAGTTGGGATCATTCCCAGATGCTCTGCTGAATCTTCAAAGGCAGAAAGCTTTACTAACAGTACTTGGTGCATCAGCTCAGTGATCTACAAAAACAAATTAGGCAGGTTTTTCTGTTTCCTTTTAGCTTGGTTATTTGCTGAAGTAGCTGCTGTTTCAGCCAACTGAATTTATTTCCTTTAGAAGAGGACAGCAGCTGCTTGATTCTTTCCACCAAAAAGTTCAAGAAATGTAATAATGTGCATTGTTTTATTGTTTTTGCTCTGATCCATACATTCTTGGAAGGCCATGCCAGGGACAAATAATTCAACAGAGCAAAGATAAAGGCCTCTCTCTTTCTTTTTTTTCTTTCCATTTTTTTATGAAGAAACTCCAGTATTTGTTTCGAAGGCAAAGGCATCTTTATATGCAGGACTTGCTGATGCAGCACTGAGCAAACCACTGGCAATTTCCTGCCTCAGAGGCAGGGCACGGTATTAACTCATGGCACTCTAGTCTCAGTCACTTGAATTTCCTTTGTGTCTTCAAGTCCAAAAAAAAAAACCCCAAACCAACAAATTTAGCAAGCAAGCGTGGGTGAAAAAAGAAACCAACATGCTGAATGGAACCTAGAGGCTAGGAAATATGTGTCTAAACTAGGTAATGCCTGTAGGTATAATGGGCTGAGCAGCTTGGCTGTTCTGTGTGTTGTGTGAAGTTCATGAGAGTAACATACGTCCCTCTGCAGAAAAGTCTTGGGGCTTCATTTGTTCGTATTTGTCAAGAATTTTGGAAATACTCAACTATATTTGAACTGTTATGTACTATTTTTCTTTAGCTGCTCAAACTGCCCTGAAATATTACAGGGATGAGAGCAGGTAAATACAATGGACATAAAAAGAATGAAATAGAAACATATGAATAACTTACAGTGTGTTTGCTAGTAGGACTAGAATGTAGAAGTTATAGTAAGACAGTACATGTCCCATAGTTAGGCTTTCTCAGAGGCAAATGCATGCTTTACTAATTCTTGTCACTTTGAATATGTGTAACATTGCACAGCCATTAACTGTTAATATTAAAGGGCCAATTGCAACTGAGAACTAGCATACTTGCTGAAGTCAGTCAATTACTTCAGGGCTTCACAGGAGTTAGATGGTTTTTCTTCAGATGTATCTGATCCATGTTAGACTCCCCAAACTGTTAGCGTGGCAATATACATATTGCTTACCATCTCTTTAGTGCAGTTTCCCAGGGTAAAGGTGGTTTTTTTTCCATGGCATTTTAGAGAAACATTGCAAGCCAAAGAGGCCTTTTGTAAAATACAAAGCACTCCTGCAGGGGTGCTCTCTGGCAGCACAAATTTTGCAGATAACCTATGCACAAATTCTGCAGCTAGCCTTTTTTTAGTAAAGCCAGAAATTCTGAAAAAATGTATTCAAGGCTCACTGTGGGCAGAAAAAAACCTAAAAAACCCTTTTCTTTTAATTGTGTGGTAATGTTACCTTACTGATTGTAAAGTTTTGATCTGTTGTTTTTCCTCTTTTGTGTAGGTAGTTGTTTTTACTTTTGTACAGTATATGTTCTGCATGTCCCAGCACAACCTTTGCAAAAGTAGAGTTTAACAATTTGAAACAAACCATAGAGAAGATAATCCACACTTTGGTGATGATTTAATAGTCCTCTAAAACATACAAATCACTGAGGAAAATCACCAGGATCTGGCATTTTAGTGTGAATCTAGGAAGCAACATTCCTCTCCCCTTCTATTTTTGAACTTCCATCCATAGAGCACTCTAAATTTTATTTGAGGAAGATCTGGTGTGACTGCTGCATTCAGAATTCCTCACAAGTTGACAGCAGCAGGCAGAAGCAGTAAAGCCTGACTTTGGAAGCTGCTTTTACTTAAGGATTTAATTAAACAGATGACAGTAGAGATTAGCAACATCCTAATAATCTCTGGGATTCTCCTGCTTCACCTCCATTCTGCTCCAATGCAGAATGAATGTGTCAGATTTCATCTTCCTTTTGAAACTTATCTCGTGAATTTTGCTAAGTATAACTTCAATATCATGTGTAGTTGGAGAGAGGGGCAGTATCAAACTTTATTTAAGGATCATTTAAAATCAAATTTCCAGGTGCGTGACAGAACTTGGTTATACTCCTTCCATTACAGACTGCATCCCCCAACATCAAACAGCATAACCTCTGTCAAAATCCAGTGCTGTTCAAATGATATAGCAGAATTTTAGGTGCAACACATTTTCTTCAATAATTCCAAATAAATTAAGCAAGCAGTAGCGTTTTCCTTCCCTGCACTAGGTTCCATGGTTATAGTATGACAGCAGCCATGTAGAGCACATAAAATTTTGAATTGCTCAGTAAAATTTTCACGGTAAATATTATGGTCAGAAGAATTTTCTAGAAGCTCTTGAGAGTGATCAAAGCAAACTTTTTGAAGCACAGAAGGACAGAGGTGTGCATGCACACAAGTGCACTTTATTTAAAATGTTAAAGGAACACAAGTGCACAGATCTACCTCACCAAAAGCATTTAGGGAACATTTCAGGGAGTTGGACTTGATGATCCTTGTCAGTCCCTTCCAACTTGAGATATTCTGTGATTCTCAGTTCCGTAGTAAAGGAACACTCTGCATAATATGTGGTTTCACTTATCAGAAGAATGATGAAACATTTCCATTTCAAGCTATAAGGAAAGAGATAGATAAAAATTATTGCTCTACTCCCTTAATGAAGGTGCCAGGGGAGAAGGATTAGTTCTTGCATTCTTGGAAGGTACCTTGAAATAGCCATTTGAATATACAACAACACTACTCAAATACTTGCATAAAGACATTTTATTATGAATGTATATATTTCTTTTTCTTTTTTAATCTGAGGTGCTTATATAAACAGACCCATATCAGCTGAATGACTTAGTTTGCAGGGCATGACAGTGGTTGAACACCCTTCAGCTCCAAAGCTTTGCTGAAGTTAATCTCTTGAGGTTTAGCAGTACCCTTGGTGAGAGTCAGAGATCGAATACATCCTTTAAAACGGATATTAGTAGTCAGCCCAAACTGGGTCACACCATCTGAAGGATAGAAAAAAAAAAAAAAAGCAAAAGGAATTATGTTAGTTTGAGTTGATACTTAAATTTGTTATTTGAGAGTCCTGCAGGAGAATAAATGTCCCCAGCAATATATTAACGTTTTATTTGCTGTATATCTTCTTTATTAAAAAGATCACAAATGTTATGAGTGAATGTGATAAATGCTTATGTAAGTGGTAACAACCCAGTCTTCTTTCCTTTTCCTATCCTAGCATGACAGTGGCAGAATCTGAACAGATTTAAACTGCCATTGTAAACCATATAACTCAGTCATGTGACATAGAGGAAATTAAGGAAAATGGGCAAACAGCAGCTTGCTACCTACAAATGGTGTATGATGCATACGGGCTAGTCCTGCAGATTTCTGACTCCTCAAACTATTTATCCACAGAATAACAGAGCAAAAAAAGGCCAAAATTGATGTAATTCTCAGCCCTAACATCATGAGAAAGACAGTTCCTCAGTATGGACTTCAGGTGTCATTTAAGGAACAGTTTTGAGAGTTTTCAAGCATTCTGTGGTTTTTTTTTTTTCCTTGCTGATAGTAAAGCCAGGGATTTACCGATTTTACAATATCCCATGATACTGTGTTTTAAATTTGTGATGAAGCTGTCTAGGTATTGGGAATATTAAAACAAATCTTGGATGACCTAGACAGCAAGAGAAGTATGAATTGTTTAAATGTGCATGTAGGTTTATTAAATAATTTCATAACTTGCCATGTGGCTGAACTCAGGAATACCACTTCAACATGATGTATGTGTAGCCTTGTTTTGTACAGATTGCAGTGTTACTTCCATTTGTTTCTCTTGCTATGTTCCTCTTGACATACAGTCCAGAACGAGATAGTAACTCCCTCTGCAGTGTTTCTTTAGTGCTAGCTTCTATGTAAGAATCCTGTTTTGTTATCAAAAGGCTGCCACAAAGCTGTTTTCCTTCTGGCACACAGTTGTTGGTCCTTATCAATAGTCACTGAGACTGAAGTAAAACTATCATGTCTCAGTATTAAGAACATTTTGAAAATGTTCTGAAGCTTGAGGGAGAAGGCTTTTTGGATGCACTGTATCACATATTAGAATGGGGGAAAAACAACTTCCAGAAAAACATTTAGGAATTAACTCAAGAGGGGTCTTGCCATTGACTTTGGTATGCTCTAGAGCAAATACACACTGCAAACATACTTAGCTTTTTTGTCTACAAGCTAGAAGGGAATTTTATTATAAATGCAACAAAATCGGCACTTTGCAAACAAATGTATTTTCAGACAGTAAACTGCTATTACATAAACTTACTGCTTGTGGCAGATGAATACTAGCGTTCATTATCAGCTTAGCGGAAGATGAAGCTAGCTACAGAGCTCAGCCCAGTTCTAGATCCTGCTGCGTTACCTCTGCCTGAAACAAGTGTTCTTGAGGGCTTCCAGAATACGGAGAAGCAAATTTTGGATATTTTTTTTTATTCCTTTGAAAACTACCAGACCAAGAGCAAAGGCATTAATCAGAAAGAAGTTGTGCCCTCTCACCTCTCTGTGCAAGCTGCTGTCCACATTCCTCGGTCCCTCAGGTTTTACAGGCTGATTTACACACACACTTCCCTGTCCCCTCCCAAGGGCACATTATTTAGTTAAATTTACATTAGGCATTCTTAAGTTAAATGTAAATTTGCCAAATGCTATTACTGTTGAAACATAACTATTTTGGTGTTACTAAACAGAAAGATTTATGAGTGAGACTGTGTGTGTGGAAGCAGCGGAAGGCAGAAAGTCTGCTTGCTCTTATGTGACAGTGCCTACATTTGAAACCGGGCAGGGGGATCTGTGAGAGTCCCTTGGTACTGCAGAACTTCTTCCAAAATGCAGCTGGATGTAGAAACGAGCATCCATGCCAACTGATACAAACCTGGACAGTCTCACCCATCATCTTTAGCATACTAGTCCTAATTGCATTTCAGCCATTACCAAGGCGGTGTTGCTAGAGCATAAGTAAAATATCATTTGTGTGTTAAATGCTCACCAGGATATCCTCCAACAAACACAGGGTCATTTGTGTCTGCTGAGGTCGAGGCCCTATTTGGGCTGTTACCATCCACCTGTCTGTCATCCACAGTCAGCTCTAAACGGTGTTTGATCTTGTTTGCAAGAACCTTGTGCCATTGTCCATCACACAAGCTGCCTGGTCCATTGGGCTCATAGATAGCAGAGAATCGGCCTGCACCATTGTCAACGTGAAACATCACCTGAAAAGTGCGACATGGAAGTCAGCTAGTTCTAAAAAACATTTTTAGAGGTAGTTTTTTTTTCTTGTTGTTTTATTTAAAGTCAACATGGTCTGATGTATACACTAAAGCTCTAATTTAATACCAGACTCTAAGTGGACTGCTGTCCCTCTGGGATCTGGGTTATGTCACTCAGACAAACGGTAGTGGAAATACGCAAAGTTTTTGTGTTAGATTTGGGGTGTTGCTGCCTCTCCCAAGCTCTTTATAGTGATAGATTACGGACTAATTTTCCAGACTCTGAAATAAAAGATCATAGAATCATAGAATGGCATGGGTTGGAAGGGACCTTAAAAATTATCTAGTTCCAATCCCCCTGCCATGGGCAGGGACACCTTCCACTAGACCAGGTTGCTCAAAGCCTCATCCAGCCTGGCCTTGAACACCTCCAGGGATGGTGCATCCACAGCTTCTCTGGGCAATGTGTTCTGGTGCCTCACCACCCTCACAGGAAAAAAAAAACCCACTTCCTCCTAATATCTAATCTAAACCTACCCTCTTTCAGCTTAAAGCCATTACCATTTGTCCTGTCACTACACTCCCTGATAAAGAGTGCCTCCCCATCTCTCCTGTAGGCCCTCTTTAAGTAATGGAAGGTTGCCATAAGGTCTCCCCGGAGCCTTCTCTTCTCCAGGCTAAACAAACTCAACTCCCTCAGCCTGTCCTTATAGGGGAGGTGCTCCAGCCCTCTGATCATCTTTGAGGCCCTCCTCTGGACTGGCTCTAACAGGTCCATGTCCTTCCTGTGCTGGGGACCCCAGAGCTGGATACAGTACTCCAGGTGGGGTCTCACAAGAGCAGAGTAGAGGGGGAGAATCACCTCCCTCGACCTGCTGGTCACGCTTCTTTTGATGCAGCCCAGGATATGGATGGCTTTCTGGGCTGCAAGTGCACATTGCTGGCTTATGTTGAGCTTCTTATCTACCAGCACCCTCAAGTCCTCTTAAGGGCTGCTCTCAATCCATTCTCTGCCCAGCTTGTATTTGTGCTTGGGATTGCCCTGACCCACGTGCAGAACCTTGCACTTGGCCTTGTTGAACTTCATGAAGTTTGCACAGGTCCACCTCTCAAGCCTGTCCAGGTCCCTCTGGATGGCATCCCTTCCCTCCAGCGTATCACTGCACCACACAGCTTCGTGTCATTGGCAAACTTGCTGAAGGTGCACTTGATCCCACTGTCCATCTCTCCCATAAAGATGTTAAACAACATCGGTCCCAGTACTGACCCCTGAGGAATGCCACTCATCACTGGTTTCCACTTGGACATTGAGCCATTGACCACAACACTTTGGGTGTGACCATCCAGCCAATTCATATCTACCATGTGGTCCAACTGTCAAATCCACGTCTCTCCAATTTAGAGTCAAGAATGTCATGTGGGACAGTGTCGAATGCTTTGCACAAGTCCAGGTAAATGATGTCAGTTGCTCTTTCCTTATACACCAATGCTGTAGCCCCACTGTAGAAGGTTGCTAAATTTGTCAGGCATGATTTTCTCTTGGTGAAGCCATGTTGCCTGACACTAATCACCTCCTTATTTTCCATGTGCTTCATCAGAATCTCCAGGATGATCTTNTGGCTCCTTTTATCCCCAGTGTACCTATAGAAGCTTTTCTTGTTGCCCTTGATTTCCCTGGCCAGGTTTAGTTCTATGAGGGCCTTAGCTTTCCTAAACTGATCCCTGGCTGCTCGGACAATTTCTCTGTATTCCTCCCAGGCTACCTGTTCTTGCTTCCACCCTCTATAGTCTTCCTTTTTGAGTTTAAGTTTATCCAGGAGTTCNAAAGATCTTGAATTCCACCATTTCATGGTCACTACATCCAAGGCTGCCCTTGAGTTTCACATTCCCCACCCCTATCCTAGGGAGGGGGAAGGGTGAGCGAATGGGTTGTGTGGGGCTGCCTCCCAGCCAAGGGTGAACCTGTCACACCACTAGTCTGTGATTCTTTTATACACAAGCTATACACAAGAAACTTGTATCATTAATACAACAATTAATACAAAGCCTTTCCTCAAAACTTTTCATATTCTCACTAATTTAAGTCCCGATGTTGCAGTTTTAGGAAACTCAAGTTACAGAATCTTTTAAAATACCCTTGTAAAAGTGCAAGAGTCTCTTGATGTGTGTGGCAGTGGCAAGTGCTGCATAAAGGAGAGCCCATTGCCTTGAGATTGGTGTAGTAAGCTTGCATTTAAACTACTTGTGTTTTCTAAAACCAGTGTCTATAAAGAGCCAAAAATGCTTTGCTACTCACTTTTCCATCTACTAATTCGATGCCAAGCCCGTCCATTTTCTGGCTGCTGACTCCTAGGAGAACACCGTTCATTCGTGTTGTACGGAATTCAAATTCCACAAGCAAGTCTGTTCCCACTTTGTATGCACCAACTTGGAGAGAAAAGGGGAAGCATAATAAAATGAAGAAAAGCATTTAATACATTATTCCCAATAATAACATAAAGTGTGTTGCCAAATACCTAACTTGGCATTAGCAATGCACTCCATTTCATGCAAAATCGTGTAAGTAACTGTTCTGGTGGCTGTGCTTGGTGTGAGACCTTGCTAGAAAGTCATGTAGTCTATCCCTCAGCAAGATAAACAAAAATGATCAGTGAAAGTTTCAAGTATTGGTCTCACTTTGCCTCCAGTCAGCAGGAGTTAGGTAGCACTAGAAGTTTTTGAAAGCAGCATCTCCTCTTTCTCTGTTCCTTGCCTATCAGCAGAATTGCTGCTCATTACCTGTTTTGGCAAAGCCTGTTCCATCAAAATATGTTCCTTTCTGTGCAGTGACAAAGCATTTTCCAACGTTGAAGCTGGAAGCTGGATTATCCAGGTCAACAGGTGATTCTGTCATTTTAAAACTTCTGATGCAGCCATTGATGCTATAGGTGACCTGCAGTCAATATTTCAAACAAAATGTGTAACAGTGCGAAGCAAGCTGAAATGCTCAGAATAAAGGCCTAGAGTATATCATCAAAAAGTACCTTTCCTCTCCTTTCCTCTGCTGAATTTATGGAGCTGAATAAAACTTGACTTTTACATGGCTAATCCTTAATATCTGATTGTAATTGGAATCTAATCTCCGTTGTACTGAGGATGAATTACATTACTTTTCAGGGATGTGATCTGAGACACATCTATTTGACTTAATGGAGGGAACATAAAATAATACACTGCATAATGAAGCATAGCAAATTACATCAGCAATGCAGGAATTTAATGGCTTACACATTACCTTTTTAATTGACTAGGGTATGGGGTTTGTGAGGAGGTGAAGACACTGGATATAGTTCTCTGGGCTGCTGGGCTCCCCGCCCCCCTATCTTTAATCACGTTACTATGGGCTTGATGTTGCATGTTAAGACTGAAATAATGCAGGTACACAGCTACTAAAATGAACAAAGGCCCTACGTAAAGGTTGTTGACTGTACTCTTTGTACAATTGCTAATGGTATTCTTCATGAAATAACTGTATATAGGGCCAGTGACTGCAGCTACACAGGCCAGAGAGGCAGGCAGAGGTGGGGGACATGCTTGGGTGCATGGAGGCTCCCATGCAGGGTAGCAAACTGCAGCTGCAGTTTGGCTTCTGTGCTGGGGGCACACGGCTGTGACTCGGGGTGGGAGGCCTGTGCAGATTTCAGTAAGGGGGATCCTGTCTGGGGCACGAGTCAGGGGCTGCCCAGGGTACAGCTCAGGTTGCCCCAGGGCTCAGCTGTGTGGCAGTGCACCCCAGTGGGGCTTCTGAGAGCCACTGGCATCCTACCCCCCCCAAACTGCCCAGGGAGCTCTCCCCCCCTTTTCTCTCAGAGGTGTGCAGAAGAGGCATTTTGGTTCTCAGCTTTGACCTTTGACTTAAGAGTCAGGAAAATTTATCCCTGATACTGGTGGGAGAGAGGAAAATTATAAACCTGTACTTTGAGGAAGAATAAACCTGTACTTTGAGGAAGAAAAGAAGACATATTCATAAGCAATGCAGTAGGAAGGAGGAAAAGAAAATCAGCATATAAAATACAGTGTAGAAATATATAGGAGAAAGGCACACCTGCAGAGGGAAGTCTTGACTCTGCACACTGCCTCCTCTGACAATGTCTTGACTGGTAATTTGAAAGAATTTCCAAATAATTTATTTCCTTGTAAATCAAAGCTGAATATACTGTGGAATTATACAGCTTATTACTGCTAAATACACTTGTACAAAGTGTACAGTATCAGTGAATAAATTAATTTCTGATCTGAGCAATGCTTTCTGTCACCTTCTTCATAAATAGACCTTTTTCTAATGTCTAATTGAATGTCATCTCTAGATCAACAAGTTTTGTTACTAAAAATAAAAAAGCCACAAAATATACCAAATCTTGCCAACTTCACTGTGAGAATAAATCATAGAAATGCAAGATTTCTAGACAATTCTATAACATTCTCTAACTTCAAAATTTCACTTTCCCTATGGAAAAGCAAATCTGTTTTGACTTTAGCATGGTGATGGGCAGTATAACATCTTCCACTGAAAGCAGAGTTTTGAGTGCTTAAAATGTGACATACGCTGAAGCCAAACAAGTAGGTATCAGTCTTCTGCACTGAACAGGAAGCCAGCCCAGCTATGGTTACATATTAGGTGGTGTCCAAAACGGTTGATGTGTGTTTAGCAGAAAGCCCTAACTAAGATAATATGTGCTTTCAACTTACTTTGCTTCAGAGCCTTTATGTGAAGACTACAACACAATGCTCTATTAATACATCATGCGGTGTATTTTACAGAGAATGTTTGAAAGGCAAGCACTTGTTTTTACCTTCTGTGAATGACATTTGAAATCACAGCTTCATTTAAATTCCAAAGCACATAAGACTGTCAGGATCTGACACGACTGTTACTGCCAGACTGAGCCATTTGTCTGCATGGGTTCCCTCCATTACTTCTGACAAGGAGCAGTAGGTAAGGATTTAGTGTTACCTTTCTCCTTAGGTTAGTATTTGTAAATTGCAGATGTATTTTAAAGAGCATAATTTGATAGTATGAGGCATTATATTTTGTAGGTAGTTAAGTATTGCTTTTGTTTTTCATTGCCTTGGATCTGGTTTGGTAAATTCAAATGATCAGTAGATTTACCTCAGTTCGGGCTTTCTGCACAGTCCAAAATCCAAAATTTGCTGAGAAGTATGATCTTACAGATCAGTTTTCTTTATGGAATGCAACTCTCAGATTTAGAGTGGTTACACTTCCCCTTCATTCCTCAACCACAAGTTATTATAGGGACTTATTTAACCAGGATCTAGGAATTCTTTATCTGTAGTTATTTTGTCCACTCCAACTGGTGGACTCTTGTCTGTCTATAGACTAGTATTTGCCATTCTGTAATCATCTTAGTAGAATGCTATTTACTCACGTACAATTTCTTTGAGAGCCTGGTTTGTTTCCTTGTTGGGATCTGTATTTTTGCCTCCTCTTTACCATTTCTGTATAACCACCCAGAATGAGCCTAGATATAGGAGTTACTGACATTCCAGTTATTTGTTCGCATTGTGCTGTACTATATGCCTAACGTTGTTTGCTATGATTAAATTCACTCAAGTTCTGTCTTCTGCTTTGAAAAATCACTCTGCACAGAGAGAAAAATAATGCAGGGAAGAGTTTTTTCTGATTCTGATACTGGCATATCTTGGGGCGGGTGGGAGGGCAGCAGGAAAGGGAGATGACTGACAGGGAGTTGTGTGGATAGGTGCAATAAGTAGCCTGGGTGAGGGAATACAGTGTTCCTAGTTAATTCTACAAAGTTTAGGCCAAAATTATATTCACCTCTCTGGGCTCCCTGTTTGCAAAGGTATCTTCTGTGTCAGCATGGAAGCTAGGCATTTGGGCTGAAACAGACTGATACATGCACATTTGATTTGGAAACAGAAAGAGGATAAGAGAGTTTTCATGGCCTTACTTCAAAATACAACCTCTCCTAGTTTAGTAATAACAACACAAAACCAATTACTACAGTAAGCAGCTGTAGTACTGGGTAATTTTGTCCTGGGTAACTTTGGTTTCTACTGCTTCTCTTAGAATATACTTTCACTGTTTATTAGCACTTAATTGCTAGATGAATTACAGCCAAGAGAAAGGGCAAGTAATATTCAGGACCTTAAACTCTATCTGTGCGGTGATCGAAGTGGATACAAGCATATGGATCTTTTTACTTTTCCATAACAGTAAGTAAGTTTGCTATTTCTAGTTCTTTTCATTAACTAGATTCTGAGTCAGATCTTTCTACTGAACAAACTTAGTGTACCTCCAGTAAGATTTATTTTGTTGAGCAATCTTGGGGAAAAGCAAAAGAAAACAAAACTGGGAAGATATTGGTACCAATTAAGACATACTTAAGATGTGCAGGATAACTTAATTAGATTTGCTTACCGGACCAATTCTTCTAGTTGTGTAGTTAATGGGCAACCCACCAACATAGAGCATTCCTACAACATCCAATATATCAGCCTTCTTGGGGCTAACAGTCCTGTTTGAAACATCATCTACTATAAGAGTTCCTTCTTGCTTTGTTCGAATGACTTTTATCTAAAATGACACACAAATGCAATACAATTACAGATAGTTTTCTCACAACAAAGTATTTCCAGACTGTAACTAGCCTGTAACAGTCCAAAATATACAACAATATTGGAGAGAGTAGTAGGAGTGGTTAGTAGAAGTTCCCTGCCAGCAACTGTGGATGATGTTAATGGAACAGAGTTCCTGTGCAAGGTCTTGTGCAAACATGACTGCCTTTTTAATTAGCTCTGTGTAGGAAAGCACAATGACTATTATTTATCAGAATACTGAAAGGACTTAGGGTTCCTTTAAAAAGCTTAACTGTTACAATCATGGGAATGTCACAATATTGTTTTTCCTGGAATCAGATAGCAATTTTAAGTACTGGGAATAGTAAATACTGAATGTTAACGGCACCGGTGGCAAATCTTTATTGCAGCATGTGTTTGCAGACAATTCTGAGTTTATGATTCCACTAGTTTGGACATGCCTCAGATTACAGTTCATGCTAGAGTAAATATAATACCATCTATATTCTATTGGCATTATGGCTTCTGTTCAGACAAATGGGCTGTGAATTGTATGGAGGAAGTGCAGTTGCTGTAGAGCTGAGGAAATTCTACCCCAACAACTGCAGGCCAGTTTCTTTCCAAAGGTTTATGCTGATTTCTACAAATCAGCATAATAATGGTTCTGTATAAAAAAGGGATAAGTGTTAAATACAACATGCATATTAGCAGATTTATAAACAGCACAGTAGTTAGCTCACCAAAGTAGGAAAGAGAGAGAAACAGCATTTTAATTTGGCTTTTCTTTAACATGGCTGCTCTTGCTTCAGTGTGGCAGCACATGTGTCATGCAATGAGAATGACTGAACACTGACAAGGGGTGGCCTGGAGGTGAGGGACTGAATTTGGTGTTTATAGACAACTGTGAATTTGATATGGACAGTTACACCCTGGGAGGAAGGAGGATTTGGTGAGTGAGACAGAAACTGTGAGTAGACAGTCTTACAGAGGATCTAAAGAGATAGCAGCAGCACAATGTGGCTTCTGTATGGACACGTGCTAATCTAAACCATTGCAAATGGAGAAGAGGTTCTCACTACAAGCCTTATTTTAAGGAGAAGCCTCTGTTTTCTTAAAAACAAAGACCGTGGTCTTTTATTAGAGGTTGCCCTTTTCCCCCTCCCAAAATGGACTTTGTGCTTTTTTGGGAACTGTGACTTTGGATTTTGTCTCTATTCTCTACGACAAAAATGGGATCTACAACAAAGGTCCCTCTCTCACAGAGTACCAAGCTGCATGCCAAAAGAGCATAGTCTTGCATTTATAACATACACTTCAGTTGCTTCTCTTGTAAGATAGTGAAAATGGCTCAGAGAGAAAAAAAAAATCCTTGTTCTCTATCTATAGAGAGTCTAGCAGAAAGGGGCCCTGGTCTACTGCCAGTGCTCCTAGGCACTATGTAGAACAGATAAACACGACAACAACTTTAATTTTTCCCCTCACAAAATACCTTGGTTTAGAGCATTTGCTATCGTCAAAAAGTTCATGAATAAAAATCAAGTGAAAATAAAATTCCTGTGGAAAGGGGTGGGAATGAAGCAGAGAGGGTCTAAGGATGACTGCGAAGAGATGTGGTAAGAGCAATTCAAGCACAACAGAAAATACAATTAGATTTTTTCTTGTTTGGTGATAGAGATGTGCATGGTGACTTTCCAAGTATCTGTCCAAAATGTAATGTCACTTATAGCATATAACTTGAATACATGGTTACATATATTCTTTTCTTCTGTGTCTTTCTTGGTGCTTTCAAGAGTGAAAGCATAAGGAATATACTGTGTGTTTGTTGTCCTTGGCCCAGTAAATACTAAACTTCATGACTGTGATACTATTCCTTTGCTTATCCTTGAAAGCCACAGGCATTGTATCTAAATGCTTCCTCTCATAAAGTCACAGAAGGGTCTGCCAAATACATCCATGAATATCATATTTATTCCCTAATTAATTGAATTAATAATGCAGGAAAGAGTTACTTAAGTATTTTTTTTTCCTTTCTTCTTAGCATTATGTCTGAACAGTGACATCATTAACAAAGAAACAACTGTCCTTAATGATGTATTCAATCACAATGAGCTGGTACTCACTTGAGCCCTATTAGGCAAGATGGAACATTTTCTGCAGTTCCTTACCATACATGGAACACATTGTTAATATGTCCAGAAATAGGTGTTTCCTCAAGGACAAATTTCAAAGATCAGCACTGACTTCTTTGTTAGTGGAATATGTACGGTGTACTCAACCATACATCTAAAAACACAAATTTTGCAGACTACAGAAATGCCTACTTGCAAAGTTTAGCTTGTATAGACTACCTTTTGCAAATATCTTAAGACAAAACAAAGCTCGCTCTTAGCACTACAAAGAATAATTCAGCATCAGAGACTATTATACCTTGTGCCACTGGCCATCATTTATTTTGTTGGAAATCATTGTGTTGGTATCTCCGCTCCCCAGATCATAGCTGAAGTAAGGCAGTCCATTCTTTATCTGAACTGTAGCAAAATCAGCATGGTTGATGCGGGCCATATAAAACAGCAAGCCAGAATCAGCTATTGTTCGGACTTCAAATTCAATTGTAAGCCTGCAAATCAAACAAACAGGGAAACAGCAACAAAGGAAAAGATACTCAGTCAGACAGTAGACAAATTTATCTGCTTTACCTATTGGTGTTCCTCTAGCAACACTTTACATTAAGTGGCCCTTTTTACTTGTCCATCAGAGCTTAAGAAAAAGGATTTACTTATATGCAAATTGCATTTTACAGATACCTGATCCCTCACATGTGGGTGGTGTTCATTAGTCCTTTTGCTGTGGAAATACAAAAGTGCAACCCTGGCAAAGAATTTCAAGATACAATTCTCAGCTGCAGCTGTAGTTAGTAGAAAATCCAGCAGCATTATCTGTCATCCACACACATAATGCTCACAAAGAGGAGCAAGCTGTAGTGACAGCTGGCAAATGTTGAGATTCCAAGGAATTGTATTGCCTGAAGACAGGTTGCAAAACTTTTAAAGAACCAGAGAGAAGAGTTTACAATCATGATATAAAACACTTATTCTGATTTGTCCAAACTGAAAATGGAAGTGTGTCTGAAGGGGTCTGCTATCTTGTGAAAACCACTGACCCCTTGGACCAAATGGTAAAGCCAAAAACCTCCCCTACAGCAAAGAAACTGTGAAGAAATGATTTAGCTTATCTAGATGCTAAGGTTGTACAGGCCATCACTAACCTAGCCCAAACTGATCTGCAAAGTCAGTACCTGAAAGGAATTGATAATATAAATGTGAAAAATCACTGCATGAAAATTATCAGGCCTGGATTCTTATTTGAAAAGAAGATATGCAAGGACTGTAGCTTTACATATTTATTTTAATTATTTTCCTAGTTTTCTAAAATTAGCATACATGAAAATATGCAGTACACCATCTTTATAGGTAAAAATAATTGTGAGGCTGACAGACTTGTAAACTATAAGGCAGCAAAAATAGTGGTATGACATGGCACGTTTGTTAATGATCATGTGCTGGCACAGCAAAAACGAACAATTAACAAGTCATAGCTTCACAAATACATTGACAACAGCTGTATTTTTCTAAGCAGCTCTTGGAATTCCTTTGCATATCATGGTGTATATGTGTATGTTGTTATACTTTTGGAGGGCAATGTAATTTTGCCTGCTTTTCTCTACAAGCTTGATCTTGACTATTGGAACAAAGGGAAAAAAAGGTTTGCTTATTACAATAAATTATCAAGAATTTTTCACTCAGAGGGTGGTGAGGCACTGGAACAGGTTGCCCAGAGAAGCTGTGGATGCCCCATCCCTGGAGGCATTCAAGGCGAGGCTGGATGGGGCCCTGGGCAGCCTGCTCTAGTGGTTGGCAACCCTGCCCACAGCAAGGGGGTTGAAACTAGATTATATTTAAGGTCCTTTTCAACCCAGGCTGTTGTACGATTCTATGAAGTTAGTGAACCAAGACACTTTCTTCAAAAAACCCCCAATTTATGAATTCAGTTGCATGACCTGGTTCCATTCTTCTGTGAGTTTTTTTTTGGGGGGGGGTGGGTTGTGTTTTTTTTGTTTGTTTGTTTTGGTTTGGATTTTTTTTTTTTCTGCAAATCAGTCTGGGATCTATCTGTATGTCTGTATGTGCCAAACCTTTACAAAGAGGTGAGCTGTTTTTGTGAGAGCTACTTGGGTGGGCACATCATTGCCTAGATTTCATGCTTTAATGCTTTTTACATTTACATAATAAAATTAAGTAGCCATGGGCCGTGATCTTTTTTAGATTATGCCCATGATTTTGGGAGATTCTTTTGAGAACATTAGGAGAGGCATTTTTATTTTGCCATGATTCCATCAAAACTCATTGCTGAAACAAACAATATACCTGTTTTTCACTTTAGTGTCATCAAATGCAACTGCAATGTGGCTGTTCCTTGAAAAACCAAATTGCTTGCCACCTTCCAAAATGGTTGGTTCTGTGTCAGCAGCACAGGAAACCTGCAAAATATACAGCGATGAAGCAAACTTTGTATTTTCTATCTATTTCTGCTGTGCACATGCTGGAAGTTTTCCAGCTGCCCAGGAGTCAGAATATTCCACCTAGTCTAGACACTGGCCCTGCAGTTTTCCAGGTTGTTGATGTCTCATCACACCAGCTAAAGTTATAAACCAGTATGACAGGAACTTGGTGTAAAAGCAGAGCTCATTAAGCTGGCTGTAAAACAAAAAAAAGTAATATAGCAACATTGCTGCTTTCATGCCACCAGTGGACATTTTTACAAGAGTCTCAAGTGATTTTCAGGCAGCTCAGTGTATTCTTAGCTCACATAACTGGGTTTTACACAGTAGGATGCCCTTTTACAGAAATGAAGCAAGACTTAAGTTTTAAAGGGATGCTTTGCTGTCGACTTGAAATCTAGTCACCTTAAAAACAATGAGTTAAAAGTAGTTTCAGATCCTGCACCTGTCAACAAGTCCTCCATTTTACTTCTTTATATTGTTTTACAATTGTATTCTTTGTTTAATGTGTTTCCCCTGGTGTTGTTGAAAGGCCCCCACAAACAATAAGGGGAGCCGAATAACTAACTGATGGATAGAAGTAACTACTGTTAAACTCCCTGAGCTGACTAATGCAGACACATTACTCAAGGGATAAAGAAAGAAACCCTCCCTACTCCACTTCTATTAAAGTGGTGCAACAATGGAAGGTAAAATATCTTCTGCCCAGTATAATTTTCTCTTTCTAATTTCACCAAGTCTTTTAATCTCTGTCCCTAAAGCTCTTGTATAGGGGTGCCTGGGGCAATGCGAGACCATGGTAATTACCAGCTCCTACTCATGTCTAGCTTTTGCCTCCCACTGAGAGTATTGTGAAGAAACTACTCAAAGGATCTAACTCAACACAATATCAGGACAATACCCCTGGGAAAAAAACAAACTTTGATAGTTGTGAGCTCTGTCTTTAAGTACTGCAGCTGATATCATATTCGATTGGTGACAGTCTCTTATTTGAGCCTTGACTCAGCAGGGTCCTGCAAAGCATGAGGTGCCGTGCTTTGCTAACAAAGAACCCTTTCTGTGTAACATTTTGAAAATGTCATGAGTGACTCATCAGACACTGAGATTTCAGCTGCAAAGAGGAAAATTAATTCCCCCCTCACTCAGTTTTTCAGTAGTGTTGTATTTTTTGCTTTCACATGTCGCAAACATCTTCACAACAGTATGGAGCACTTCTAAATATTAGTTTTGCACAGTGAATGCTCTGGTTTGAATACGACAGAGTAGAACATCATGCATTACAAGTACACATCAATGTGCAGTGGAGGGAAAAAAGGGGAAAATTCAGTAGGACAAAAGAAAGCTATCAATGTGTGATAGTAGTCTTCCAGTGGTCATAAATTAGAAAAAGAATCATATGCCCACAATGCTGGGTAAAGTTTCTAATTATTTTAAGCTTTACAGTTTTATCTAGAAGTTTAACAACTATTTTAATAATAATACTGTGTATTTATTACTTTCAATAGCACTTGAGCTTGCTAAAATTTGAAGATAGGGACTAACTACTGGTACTGGAACAACAGAAAAGTATTGGAAAATACACTAACACACTTTTCTCTGGCACACTTTTACGTATTACATGGTAAAAGGACATATTCTGACAGTAAATTCAATCCCAGGCAGGTATATGTTAGTAAAGAGCCTGGCTCTGACAATTTAGCTGCTCCCCAGCATCAGCAAACGCTGCAGGTTTTCCTCATCTCAGCAGGAGGACTGTAAGCAAGGGCAAGGAGTGGGAGAGTGCCAAACACACTGTGATGGTTGAAATCGCAGCAAGCATATACTGATTATTTACTGATAAATACTGACTGATAATAGTGAACATTCATTAGGTTGATCATAGAATCATAGAATGGTTTGGGTTGGAAGGGACCTTAGAGATCACCAAGTTCCAACCCCCCTGCCATGGGCAGGGACACCCTCCACTAGACCAAGCTGCTCAAAGTCTCATCCAGCCTGGCCTTGAACACCTCCAGGGATGGGGCATCCACAGCTTCTTTGGGCAAGAGATTGGGTTGATGTGGAACTGTCAGTAAAAAGAAAAAAAAATCAGTAATGCATGGTTAAAAAACTTACAGGTTTTATTCACAAGCCTGCATCTACTTTAAGTTTATCTACAGACAGCCAGTTTTACAGCCTTCGCAAGACTGTGAACTAAGCATGGATCATTAGCCTATATTAAAATATCCCAGCTTTGTTTTTTCAGTAATGGCCTTAAGGAGTCCTGGGTTTAAACCTGGCTGCTTAATAATCTCCTGTATTACCTGAGCGCCTCAAGACTGAACTCTTCAGATGGACTTTACTTCAGTCTTGTCAGATGTTGAGGAAGCTAGGGGCATATCATTGGGAACAAAGAACAGAAAAGCCCACTGGTGGACTGTCACACATTCTCTATAAACAATGTTGTATTAGCAATCACAAAGAAAGTAATCAGGGGAAAAAGGGAGCACCACTGAAGCAGCCCCCACAGTTCATTAACAGTGTTAATGAAACAATGAAGTAATGCATGGAGAAATAATGGAAGATACTGTCATGGAGGCAAATGCACAAGTAGTGCTGGCATTCTTAATTTCAGTGGAAAGTGAATCCTGAAAAGCACTGAATAACATGAGGCAGAAGCAACAGTTACCCAGTGCTGAGAAACATTTTAGCATCCATAGCAGGCAGCAGCAGCAGCAGATTGGTCACCAGTGTTTTTCCTAACTGTCCTACGTCTAGATCTTGTCTTGCCCCTAGTAGGTTTATTTCATTTGGGATCAAGCTCCTCTCCCCTTTTGCATGCAGATGGATAATAGATTTTAAAAAGGTCCAAAAAAGTCTTAAATAGAACAGATATGTTATTTAAGCCTACTAAGTTGAAATTATTTTTTCTGCTGTATATTTTCCATATACAGTCCTTTTACACTTAGCTTCTGTAAAATTAACTGTCATATGAGTGCTATCTCATTATTAAGACTACAGTTATTTATTTTGTTGCAACATCCCCCAGAAATATACTTCAGAGAACTTCCTGAGATGAACATAAAAACTATCCAAAAGCTTGCCTTATTTAAAATCAGAATACTAAAATGGTTTCATTTTTTTTCCAAGAGAGAAAGTGGAGTAATGGTGTTTTCTTTAGATTTTTATTTTGAACTCCTGTTTCAAGTTATCATGGCTCTAGATATGTAATATACAAAGCTCACCTAGTTACAATGGGACTAGTTTCTGCTATAAATGAGTAGATCTATTCCTCTCAATTTTGCTATTGAAAAGTTAGTGCTTAGAGTATTAGTACGCACTTGCTCTCTCATGTGCTTCTGTGGTTTTAAAATTTTGTTTATAACGCTTGATCAAGGGATAATATGACCACACTCTTTCACAACAAGAGCATTAAACTGGATAACTCTTTACTGTTGGCTGGATCCCTTTTCTCTCTATGGTAGCCTTACTATACTGCAAATTTGCTTACTTTTAACTCCAAACAGAAAGATGCAATGGAGCTCTCATGTTACAACTACTCCACCTTGTGGGAATTAATAAAAAATGCTGCCCTAGAGCATTAGAAGGCCAATAGATCAACTCTTGAGTTTGGGGCAGGGTGGTAACTAAGATGGAGCTTGCCTGTCTTGAACATCAGGCTCCCATTTCCAGGTACACAGATGGCTGCATGTACTGTGGAAACTTTAGTAGTGCCTGACGAGTCACAGAATCACAGAATCACAGAATGTTAGGGATTGGAAGGGACCTCGAAAGATCATCTAGTCCAATCCTCCTGCCGGAGCAGGAACACCTAGATCAGATC
>VZTO01001366.1:24538-56338 GCA_013400615.1 Syrrhaptes paradoxus
AGGATACCGTGGGAGATGGTGTCAAATGCTTTACTGAAATCAAGATAGACCACATCTACTGCTTTGCCATCATCTATCCACCTGGTAATGTCCTCATAAAAGGCTATCAGGTTGGTCAAGCATGACTTCCCCTTGGTGAAGCCATGTTGACTACCTCTAATGACCTTCTTATCCCTGATATGCCTAGAGTCCTTCTAGATAAAGCTGTGCCATATGTACCTGGCCAATGAAGGTGGCCACCTTTATGTGTTAGGGGGTTTGGCCCAAATTTTGTACATTTTTTGGTACTAAAACATTGTTAGAAATTCTACGTATGTCCAAGGAAAACCAGATATGAATTCTGAAAATGAGTCAGGTAGTAGGGAGTGACTGTGGCAATGAATTCAGGTTTCTTTGCCTCTAACTGATAGATTTACACCCAACCAACTCATTGAAAATCACAACTTTTTTTTTTTAATGTGGTCTTCATGCAATCAATTGATAATCTCTGGGTCACACAGAAGAATCTAATACAAACAAACTCAGTGTTCTGTAATGTTGTCTCAGTGAGGAGGTGTGAAATAGGAATACAGATTAAACTGGACCCAGCGTGGGAGCTCCTCCCCAGAATGGTTGAAAGATCTTATGAAATCAATCTGGGAGAAACTGCCAAAATTACTGACTCTGTTGTATTTGATATATAAAAAAGGAAAGTTAAATATTCCAGTTGTTAACTTCTCAAAACTGTTTTATTATGGTAGTGTAAATTATCTTAGCGTAAATAGGCTCCTAACTGGGAAATGTGCAGTCTTTTCACACTATTTGGAAACTGCACCCATGCTGAACTATATCCTGCATAATCCCATGGGTTGTATGCAGATGTAACACAATGCAAAATATTTCTCCCCCAAGAACACTTTCCAGTGGATATATTATTCAATTTAATATTCAGTTATCTAAACATATCTTTTCTGGACAGTAAAATGTTGCATCACCTTGCAAAACTGCTACACTTGTGACAGAAGAAATTTCTTCTTAAATTTTGCTGTATCAGACTGCTTGCCACTATTTAGCTATTTAAGATTTTTGGTAACAACAGTTGACCTCAGTTTAGCAGTGGCTGGGGTTTCAGTTCTTAAATTTGGAAGTCTCCGGACTAAAGTTATAAACTAGCAGTGGAGGAATTGCCATATCAAACAGACCTGTCTCATTTACCTGTTCCTTCATCCTGTCACTGACATGGCTGTTATCATGTGCTTCAGAGCACAGCACAAGAAATATCATAATGATGTGGATTACCCGTAAGAAAGTTTCCCTTCCAATCCCAGTCAGATATTGCTTGGTTTACATCCTGAAGTGCAAGGGTTTAGGTCTAAGCATGCAAGCTAAAGGGAGTTCTACTGCTATATAGTTCTTTAAATTACTGTTGTGATAATCCACACAAGTAACTTGTGGCAAGTTGCTTTTCAATTTTGCCTGGAAAAATAAATTTTTGAACTTCACCTGAGTGAAGTGATATGCACTTACAAGTGCTGGAGATAGAGATGGTGTTGGAGAAGGAGGGGAAGCAGGGGGAGTCCTTGGTCTTTCTTTCTCCCCATTAGTGTCCAGTTCAGGTTGGATCAGGACTGCTGTGTGGATTGGTTTATCTTCATCCTCAGGTGGCCTAACCTCTGGTTCTAGAGAGGGACATCGGCCAATATCTGCATTTTCAAAGGACATGGGTTGAGCAAAGTCCATGGGGCTGAGAACACACAAAGAAATTTATGTCTGTTATTAGTTTTTCTGCCTTTTATCATCCATTTATAAAGAATAGCTATATGCTGCAGTGTAATTCCACTTCACAGGACACAAGAGCCAGGATTCATTCCATCTGTTTTAGGTATGGAAGTGGGGCACCTAAATTAGAGGCGATAGTCTCCATTAGCTTTCCTTCCTACAGTCAGTGCAGAGAGACTTAGCTGGGAACTTTCTATAGAGGTTTTACTTTATTTACAGTTCCCTTTCTACTTAAATGATCCTCCCAGGTTACTGCCACATGTACTTTCCACAAAGAAAATTAATTCCCATGGTGGTTCTTAGAATTTATATACTCTTGGAGATCAACCTTACTTAAAATAAAGTGTTATACTACACCATAAATACTTATCACTGAGGCAAGTCTTACTGCAGCACTACTGTTGAATTTCTCTGATTTTATGGATAAATAGACAGTTGTTGGCTCGTCTGTAAAACAGTTCATTAATTGCATAGCATATGGAGTGTATATTATAGATAAAAAAGGTATGGCATATTAAGAAAACAGATAATATTCTAGGATTTGCTGTTAATATGATTCCTTGCAACAATGAAGTTTCTTTTGGCACCCAAGGTAGTTAACCAGACCTCATTAACTATATGTTTGTTGGCATTAGTGAGACTCACGTGGCATTAATTACAAGATTCCATATACAGCCGTCAAATGGTGGTATATTTCTGAGAGATGCAGTCTGAAACTGAGAAGAAGTACCCCCAACAAAGAGTTTCTTAACAGAGATGGGCTGGTCTGTTGGCAATCGCTGAGTCTGGACTTTGTCTTCATCTACTTGAGCAGTGAACATCCTGTGAAAAAGATTTGAAAGCAAAGAAATATTCATTTTACTCTCATTATTGCTTGTATTGAAATCACCACTTTACAAGGGCCCATTTACTCCCACACTAGCTGTAACACTGAGCAACCCAAATTATGTAATTAGCAGCTTGCACTAAATGCATATTAACCACTAGAAGGTTTTCAGCTAGTGCTATGATTCCTTGGTTGTTCTCTGACAGAACCTGGCAAAGCGGTGCTGTGGAGGGGCAACAATATCAGTCACTGGTCACATAGGAAGAACTGGTTTGTAGTATGGCAACATGGACATGGCAAGGGCCCAGCCTGCTGCACTGCGATGGCAGGTATAGACACCAGCAGGATGGGGACAGCACAGGGTCACATTTTGTTTGGGCTCCCTATGTCTTGGTTTGTACAAGTTATTATCTTCTTGCATGGGGACAAACACCACTACAGATTGCTCTGGTTGCAGAATCAACCACACATACTGCAGACTTTTTTAAAGATCTGGTCTCTTTTTTCTGGGGGAGATGGTGGAATAGGAAAATTTGCTGACTGTTCACCATGTACTGATACAAGTGCTGTAATTCATTCTCATGGGTAATGCACATGCTACAAGTTATTGCCAAAGCAGTCCCATGGAAGATACTGGCAAGGTTGGACAGAGGAAGGTAGAAGTCTCTAGAGCACAGCACCAATGACTGACCAAGCCGCAGCAAGGAATGGAAAAAAGAGCAGAGAGGAAAGGGGTAAATATGGTGAAGGACATTATTCTGGTAAAAGCAAGAATACAAATGTGAGAAAAAAGCTGAATGTTCTTGCCCGTCAAAGCTACTAAGATGCAAACGTTGCATTTTGTACCACATTTGCAAGGAAACATGGTAAAGGGGACAGAAAGTGAAAAACTAGTTTGCCAAGCTGTACATTGTGTATACTGAGAAAGCAGCGTTAATATTAAGTGCTGTGGAATTGAGAGACGGTGAATTATTTGATGGGTAACATATATAACAACATATTTCAAATATGTTACAGTCATGCTAAACATCATACCTAACTATTCAAGCATCTTTGACTACAATTAGTTATGTAAACACAAGTTGGGTATCTGTAAGTAAGTAGCTTGATTTTTCAGAATTACTGAGCATCCTTAAGACATATCAGAAATAATCAGTTTCTGGCAAATAACTTGACTTTTTTCAACTGCAAAATTATATTGAGGTCCAATATTCTTCCTTAACAACAATTACAAATCTTAGCAATGGAATATTGAAAATGATTATTGAAAAGAGGCCAGTTATAATATGTCAAACTCATGTCTTTGTTGTTTACACAAATCCTAGACAGAACTGGAGAGTGACTTAAGCACCTGAATTAGATAACTGTTGTAATACATGCAAATTGTTCAATTATCTCTCTGAAGAGTTTTCAGATATGAGGTGTTCCTCATATTTAATCAAACAAAACTTCAGTTCATGATGAGCAGAGAAGGGTTTACATTTAACTTACATCTCTTTACATCCATTTCAGGTTACAGAAACTGCAGAATTCAGACAATTTGTTTTGTAACAGAGCTGCTTTGAAAACACAGAGGTTTCATCTGAACAAGCATCATCACTGGATGGTATTGCACAGCAATTGTGTCTTGGGTACTCTCACAGGTCAAGCTACTGTACTTGCTATAGCACTGCATAAAATAACTTTGTTGTTTAGAGCTGCTTATTATCATTCGCATATTTGTGTTCTGTCACTGTGACACAAAAAATTTGCAAAATGAAGTAATCAATTTCCAAAATAACTTTTTCTCCCAGAGAATTTAACTCAAACTAGTTATTAAAGATGGGGAGAGATTGTCTGAAGGCATTATTTACAAGATTTCTTTTTAATGATACAGTAGAAATTCAGTCAGAAAATTATACTGACAAAGGACAAAGCAAAGCAAATTATAGAGGGGACAGAAGGGCACCTTGGGATTAGACAGACAGGAATTGTTGCTCAAGAAGGCTGCAACATTGTGGGGATAAGAGAGGGAAGTGTAGTGTTCAGTTTGCTTGGATAAGCACATTTGTAACATGCTGGATGTCACATCTTCTGATTTTTTTTTAAACAGAACAGAACAACATTGTGCCTAGTGTGCTAATGCACTGAATGTCTGTAAAGTATGTACACATTTGTATGTCCAAGTATCCACAACAAACCCTACTTGGAACAAGGGCTGTTCCAGGCCATAAATAGTACTGACTGCCCGAGTCCTACACATTACAGTAGTGCTGTTTCTAGTCGCTTTCTGAATGGTGAAGTGTAACGAGCAGTTTGTCTGGGACTGTGTGTCTTCGTTGTTTTACCATATTTACCTGGGCACCACCATAATCCCATGTATATACACCAGCACATGGCATCTCAAAAAGGCTACAGGCTGCCGTGCTGTTGCTGTTCATATACTTCGAAAACAGTCTTTTTCTACATGTCTTGAAAAGGTGATTTACTACACCACAGCAGTATTTCTCATTCACAAATTCGATTAGTAACATGCATTTGACAAAAACCAGAAGGTTAAAGATGCCAACTGAGACAAATGTAGGTCTCTGGAGAAACAGGCTGATAACCTAGGAAAGCATGTAAACCCAGCTCTGCAGAATAACAAGCACTATCAGAAACTAACTTCTGAAAATTTTTGGATGAGGATGGAATTATACTAAACTCTTTGCCTCAGCAGAAGCATTTACATGGATTGCTAAAGACATTGGAACATTCGCATTACTGAATTAGCTATGCTGTGTGGTCTGTAGCACTTCTAGGTATTTGTTACCCTTTAGCTCGTTCTATGCGGATGGAGTGTGCTCTGCCGTCGTGAAACTTGCCAGCTTCTGGTTTGATGGTGATTCTGTGGGGATCCCGTATCCCAGTAGAGATATGCACTTCCAGTCGACCTCTGTTCAGGAACACTGCATAGTAGGCCTGCAATGTATATATTGGTATGAGAATGTAACTTACATTTAGAAAGAAATAATGTCACTTAGTTTTACGTTAGTTTTATGAATGTTTTATTTTCTTACACTGGTTTTTAATTTGCTCACCATAGAGAAGATACTGTAGTTTCAGTTCTGCTGCTGCTGCTACTTTCAGACTCTCTTGTATTTTTGTAATGAAAAATGGATAAAATGAGGTTATGCTGGAAAGCCTCATCAAAAGGTTTAACCTTCTGCTTACCTATTTGCAGGGAAGGATGGAGACTTCTAAACTACAGTTCTTCTGACTTTTGCTGTTACAAGGTCTGATCTTATACCTGTTAAGCCCTGAACAGCATTGATCTCAGTGTGAGTTCTGCATTTAGAGGGCTGGCAAATCATGCAAATAGTTACTCTAGCAACCAATATCATGTTGTAGCGGATTTCAGGATCTAACCTCCAGTTACTATAGCAATGAGTGTCATGCTCACTTCTGTGACCTGAAGAGCTGGGTAATGATAAAGGAGCCCCTA
This sequence comes from Syrrhaptes paradoxus, assembly GCA_013400615.1. Taxonomy (NCBI): domain Eukaryota; kingdom Metazoa; phylum Chordata; class Aves; order Pterocliformes; family Pteroclidae; genus Syrrhaptes; species Syrrhaptes paradoxus. The sequence goes on from VZTO01001366.1 coordinate 30,586, forward strand.
CCCTGAAGTTAATGTCATGCGGGTGAGCCATTATAATGTACTGTCCCTGGAGCATGTTCCTCCAGGTCACTGAGCTCTCTTCCAAAACAGGCAGGAAGGAGAATAATAATATCATTTCCCAGAAGTCCTGAACAAAGAAAGCACCAAAATATTATGTTTATCTCTGCTGTAGTATGTCTGTCTGTGAGGTTTTTAATTAATCAAGATTTGAATAATTTCCAACAGTATTCACACTTTTACCAGTTAGTCACTTGGACTCCGTAGGTACTTCCTCTGAACAAGACTGACTCTATCCTCTTAATCAGAAACAATTTATACTGCAGATTTGTATTTTACAGGAGAAAGAGAGGCTGGAGCACTCTTAAGTCTTATATCCCACAGCAGAGATCCCAAACAAGGGGCTTTGGGCTTTTTTTTTTTTTTNTTGGTCTCAGGAGAAACAGAATGATCCTCATTTATCACTATAAGAACAGGAGAGAGATATCTCCAAGCCTTACTGCTGCATAAGTAGTCCTCAGAATGAGTGAAGAACAGTATTCTCTAATACTTAGGTTTGATTAAAAAAACAACATGGAAGCATCTATATGATAGAAAAAAATCTGTTGTTGTTTAGCAACAAGCAATGAATGCCTTATTGTAAATCTTTAAGAGAAACAGTTACTCTAATGCAAAAAAACCAATTCTGAGCCCCTATCAGATTCTCCATCAGATGAAGGATAATGTTAGAAATAATTTATTCCCTAGCACTGAAACTATAAACACCTGACAGTGTTTGGAAACAAAACAAGTGTTAACAAGTTCAGTAAAATTGTAGGTTTTCTTTATCTTTTGCTAAGTTCCTCGTACCTGTCCCGTCTGTCTGCGCTTTCTTCTCAGAGGGGCAGCTTTCCTCCCAGTGTATCTGCGCTTTCTTCTGCCAGGGACAACTGTGCCACTTGTGCCAAACAAGATGATCCCAGACTCATTCTTGGTGCTGAAGGAGAGGTTGATTTCTGTGCCCATGTTAAAGGAGACAGGCTGCAGTTCCACAAAACCTGGCTTGGGGAAGCTAACTGTATAAATGTTCTGTAGGAAGAAGGGGACAGGAAAGCACATTAACCGGATTAAAAGCAAGAGTATGAACATACAGAAAGATTTCTTATCTAAAATAATAAACTATGTAAATACAGCTAGTGTGAAGAGAGGGAAAGTAACAATAAACACTAAGCAATTTACTTACTAAGGCACAAAAAGAAAGCAAGAATTGGAAGCAAGAACGAGTTAGCTGGGAGGTATACAAAGAGGCTGTCTGAGCAGCCAGGGATCAGGTTAGGAAAGCTAAAACCCTCGTAGAATTATATCTAGCCAGGGACATAAAGGGGAACAAGAAGAACTTCTACAAGTACATTGGTGATAAAAGGGAAGACTAGGGAAAATGTGGGACCTCTCCAGAAGGAAACTGGAGACCTGGCCACAAGGGATACAGAGAAGGCTGAGGTGCTCAATGAGTTTTCTTGCTTCAGTCTTCACTGACAAGCTCGGGTTACACCGCCCAACTCAGAGAAGGCAAAGGCAGGGACTGGGAGAATGAAGAACTGCCTGCTGTAGGAGAAAATCAGGTTCGAGGTTCAAGACTATCTGAGGAACCTGAACGTGCACAAGTCCATGGGACCTGATGAGATGCATCATGGGCCATGAGGGAACTGGTGGATGAAGTTAAGCCACTATCCATCATATTTGAGAAATGGCAGTGTGGGAAAGTTCCTGCTGACTGGAAAAGGGAATAAAATAAAGACCTGGGGAACTACAGGACAGACAGTCTCACATCTGTGCCTGGCAAGATCATGGAGCAGATCCTCCTGGAATCTATGCTAAGACATGTGAAAAATAAGGAGGTGATTGCTGACCACCAACAGGCCTTCACCAAGGGCAAATCGTGCCTGACAAATTTAGTGGCCTTCTGTGACAGGGTTACAATGCTGGTGGATAAGGGAAGAGCAACTGATGTCATCTACCTGGACTTGAGCAAACCCTTTGACACTGTCCCACATGACATCCTTGTCTCTAAACTGGAGAGACGTGGATTCGACAGAAAGACCACTCAGTGGATAAGGAACTGGCTGGATGGTCGCACTCAGAGTTGTGATCAATGGCTCAATGTTCAACCGGAGACCAGTGACAAGTGGTGTTCTGCAGGGGCTGGTATTTGAACTGGTGCTCTTTAACATCTTTGTTGGACCTTGACAGGCTTGAGAGGTGGGCCCATGCCAACCTCATGAAGTTCAACAAGGCCAAGAGCAAGGTCCTGCATGAGGGTCAGGGCAATCCCAGGCACAAATACAGGCTGGGCAGAGAATGGCTTGAGAGCAGCCCTGAGGAGAAGGACTTGGGGGTGTTGGTTGACAAAAAGCTCAACATGACTGGCAATGTGTACCTGCAGCCCAAAAAGCCAACCATGTCCTGGGCTATATAAAAAGAAGTGTGAACAGCAGGTAGAGGGAGATGATTCTCCTCCTCTACTCTGCTCTCATGAGACCCCACAGGAAAGATNACTGTGGGGGTGGTGAAATACTGGAATAGGTTGTCCAGGGAAGCTGTGGATGCCCCATCCCTGGAGGTGTTCAAGGCCAGGCTGGATGAGGCGTTGAGCGACCTGGTTTAGTAGAAGGTGTTCCTGCCCATGGCTGGAGGTTTGGAACTAGATGATCTCTAAGGTCCCTTCCAACCCAAACCATTCTATGGTTCTGTGATTCCATTATACTTCTAAAAGTGTTGTGCAAACACTAATTTACCTGTTTACATCTGGTGTCTTTAGAGTATTTCTGGAATCCTGTCTTACAGGAAGGCAAAGTTACAGTCTTATTTTGGTATATCCTGTTGGATTTAGAATAACTGCTCACAGGTGTTTTTTCATATTAATCTTTTCCATTGAGTTAATATAGTGAGATTTTGCTTTTAAATCAATACAAAAGATAACAACGGCCAATATAAACATAAACTAGATTACATTATTTGTCAAATGTGCTCACAAGATACCTTCTATTTATCAGTCATTGCTTCATCATTATTGCTTTGCTAAGCATCACTGCTTTCTTCATGACTCAGGCTCATAAAAGGAGCACTCGTGCATGGCCCAACTCTTTGGAATTTGGTAGCCATTAACACAATTTAAAGAGTAGAATATATCATCAAATAATACATCAGTGTATACTCCTGAAGATTTTCTGTAATCACTGACAATTCTTCTACTCTTCCAGGCAAGGAAGACCAGTCTATGGAAACAGTCACTTTTTCTAAAATAGCTCACTATTTTTTTCAGTACATTAGAACTTTTTACAGGTATAGAGCTAACAGATGTTGTTCAACTTTCTCTGAAACCGGAGGGCATTGAAATAATTGAGTTCATATCCAGTCTTTATCTTTTGCTTTTACTTAACTTCTTTTTAATTATCTTACATATCCTGGTTAATCCAATTAGATTTCAAATTCTGAGTTACAAAGTAATTTAAAAACCAACATTCATACTAGGATTCACAGCAATAGAAGAAAACCAACACAACTATCCTTCTTTCCTAGTCAGAAAAGAAGCTACAATAAAAGCAAACAAATATGAACTTATGTATAATTTTTGCTGAACCCAAATTTGTAAGATTTAAAAGCATTTGAGCAATCTGGTTCTTTGCAGCTCAGCTTTGCCACAAACCTGAAAATGTAAGAATGTCCATTTTATGACAGATCTATATAGGCTAATATCCTGTATGAGAGTCCTCTTGTTTTGTGCTTTTAGCTCTGATTAAGGCCAGAGATAGAAGTGATAAACACAGCAAAAGAGGGTACTTGTCTTTATTTTGGCCTGGCCAGGTTCCGGGCACTGTTCAAAGGAAATTTTCAGTTTTGGAAAAAAATGTTTGGAGAGCATCTATTTAACAGCAATGACTCATTTGGATTTGCTGTAGTGGTATCTGATATGGAAATCTAGATCATACATCTGCTTGCAAAACTGTCTTAAATAGCATACATTTCCAGGGAAGAAATACAAACTATTTATTGGGAGACAATTGTCACTGGAAATATTTTTTTTATAAATGATGACTCTTCTATGGAAAATTACTATATTATCTCTCAAACTTAAGATCAGATTCCTTGAATCTGCAGCAACAATTGAAAATAAATAGACTGGAGCTGTATTTGAAGTTAAAATAATGACACCAATTTTTCACATTCTTAGTGATCAGTAAGAAAGGTGTTTTCCAACTCAGTGATAGCTCATAACAGTAAGTGCTCTTCTTATCCCAAAGGTGACTTTGTTTCAGGTACCCCCAACTATACTGTGATTTTCAAAGTACCTCAGTTTTTCTGTATTGAATGATTTTATAACAACATTTTTTTAAAAAAATTGTTTAAATCCTTGGATTTTATGTGCATCAAAATTTCTTAAGGTTTTTGCAATATTGTCAGTGCCTAATTCTATCCTCATTAATGTCAATAATTCCCATTTTAGCCATCTGATAGAGCTAGGCCACTGCTAAGCATTTCAGAAAACCCTGCCCTTGAGGGATAGGAGTATCACAACTGTCCAGGGATACTGTCCAAGAAGTTAGGATCTGGAATACTGGTCTACTTACTGATCAGATTAATTCATATTTTTTTCTCTTAAATATAACTGCTCTGATTTTCAGTTTAGATCTCTATGTGTGTTTGAATATGCTTTATACAATTAATATGTTATGCCATAAAATCAGAAACCAAACAATTATATTTATATCAATTAAGACCAAAATACATGGAAGTCAGACTAACCTCTAGTGTGCATCCTTTTGTTAGACCAACAAAATCAGGACTACTCAATATATTATACGGTGTCCTTGAAATTTCAATCTCTTTGAGGCAACCTGTATATTTGTTTAAGTTCACTTCAGGCCTAAAAAAAAAAATTTAGAAGTACAACGTATTTTCAAAAATAGAGTTTAGTGAGAACACAGTCACCCAGACATACACACATGCACTTTCTGATGTACAGATGCCTTTTTATTTTTTTAATATGCACATACACTCAAATGACTACATCTTGCCTTCTACCACCTATAAGCACTTGGTCTTTCATCACTCAAAGGTGTAAAAAGAGATTCATCTCTCTCCAGTTGACAACAGTCCTCTTTTCCATTTTTTCTTTCTTCAGTGTTTTTTTGTTTGGTTTTGTTTGTTTGTTGTTTTTGTAGAGGTGTTTAACCTCTGGTGTTTAAACGCAGTGAACTATGAAATAACTAAGTAGTTGTTCCTTAGGCATAGCAGAAAGATGCAAGCTAGGAAATCATAACAATATGGAGAGACCTTAATGGGAAGACAGATGTTTCATTCATCTTTTTGCATGCTAGATCATAATGAAAGAGGCACTGTAGCAGCATACAAACATTTTTGATAAAGTCTTTGCCAAAAAAAATAATTAATTTGATTTTTTTTAATGCTTTAGGAATTCTTTGTGTTCAGGTGGACTGACATTTGTTTTCTATGTATTTTGTATTCCCAGTATCTTTCCTATGAAAACTATATTCCCTGTATCTTTCCTATGAAAACTACTGTGTATTTTCTTGTGACACAGCAATATATTTCTCAGGTAGTTAAAGAAAAAAAAAACCACTTGGGTTTTTTACAGAACCTAAATATCCATTGAAGATAGGAAAATATTGTAATAGAGTTGCAAAGTTCCATGGTTTGGCTCATCAGCAGGTTGCTAGAAATGAGAAAACCCGTGAAAGCAACACTAAAGCTAGCATGCTTGGATGTAAAATTATGATTTCGCAGGCCTGGGAACACCAGAGTGAGACCATAACTGCTGGTAATATCTGAATCAGGCTTGCAAGAAGAAAAGCCTTATAAAGTCACTTGGAAAAAAACAAACTTGCCATTCACGTTAGGGAGAGTAAATAAAAAAAAAGAAAAAAAAGCACTAGTTAATTGATTCACAATATTACCCATGAGTGTTTAGTAGAAATCTGAGTAATGTCAACAGCTCGAAGAAATAAAAATGAATTTAGAAAATAAATAAGGAGTTAAAACTGAGGGGAAAAAAACCCCAAACAAACAAAAAAACCCCAAACACTCAACTCCTTGGAAGGAAATAAAATATTTGAAAGAATATTAATTACAGAAAAAAACCATGTTGCACAGATACTGTTCAGCTGAATGTTTTGGTACTGAAAGCCATTCTTTGCATTATAGCCATCCTAACAAGCATGGTATAATCTCTGGCAAATTAGTACCCTCTACATAAGTTAAAGCAAGCATCTAGTTTACTAAAATAATCCATATTCTGCTTTATTTACAGTCATGTAGTTATGGTTACTTTTCATTTTTGAATTTTTATTTCCTAGCTCTTCCCCAGTTACTTTATAGACTATTCTCAGCAGCAAAAGAGTTTTGCCATGTCACTATCAGCAGTGTCCGCAGCATCCTGTCTTTGCCATCCAGAAACCATTCAAGTTCCTACCCCCTCCCTGCCCTGTCCAGTTACAGACTGCCCTCATGCTGTCCCATTACAAGCAGTTGCTGTTATCTTGTAACTCCCAATCTGTATGAACTCCACATTCTTGCAAACATTGAACACTTGTTTGATATTTTGTTAAGACTTCCTTTTTCCGTTTTTCCCTTCCAAAAGATACAAAACAAGGTCCAAGTTCATTCAGGTCTCACATAAATTCGTGGCCTTTTTTTTTTTTTTTCCAAACTAGGATTAGTTTCATGGGGAACACAAGCAAAGATTTCTGGAGTTTGGGAGGAAATAATCTTTCTCAGGATTGGGGGGAAATCTGCATTTTTTGTAACTCATGCCAGGAATTAAGCTGCAAAACAGTGGAGTTCAGTTCATATCTGAGCACATCAAAGCAAAAGTAGTGACAAAAGTAGTTGCAAACTGGAAACAGTCAGAAATAGGTGACCTCTCCTGTCCGCCTGTTCTTTAACTCAGAAGAGCCAAATTTCACAAAAATCCGCACCTTGCTTTCACGCGCTCCTCAGTAACTACTTCACAGCCTCCCAGTGCCGTGCTCCTCACCTGACCCGCAACTGCACTGCTCCTACAGCCAGGAGGTCAGAACCAAACTCGGCAATACAGCCTGCCATAGCTCTGCTTCCCAGGCATTCCAGTGTCATAAACAAGCACAGCTGAAGCAGGCAGCTGTGTGAAGCAAAGGAAAGTTGTTTGTGTAGGTGTGTGCACAGCATGTAACATGACAGTGTTAAGCACTTGGGAGTGGCTTTGCTTGCTGCAGCAGAAGCAACTTGCTGAATTAACAGCCTGAGCGTAATAGCTGGTATAAACACTGCCCACACACTGCTTCTGCGTTGCCGCCTGTGCTTTCAAGCTGCACTTACTAGACACATGCAACTCATGCAAGTAATGTGATTATTTTTACCTTGCTTTCATACTAGGGCGAAAGACAAAAAAAAATCAAAATTACATTAATTGTAACAAATGATACTTATTCAAAATATTTAACAGTGAAGCAGATATATATAATTTACAAACAACACATTATGGATGTTGAGATTCTATATGCACTATCAAGCTATAATAATTAACAGGGTTTCTCTGCAAACAGCTACCTTAAAATGTAACATAGTAGAGAGCTTCTATAATTTGTTGCTATACTTGGTTGTGAGTAAAAGCAAACCATGTAGAAGAATTTGGCAGAACTGACCTGACCTGATAATTACAAAGTCACGGGTACTTCAGCATCTATTGTTTGCAGTAGCTCAGCTTTGCCCTAATCCTTCTTTCACTATTTTTCATTCTAATTTACCATAACATTCATATTGCCCCAGTGGCTGATGAATCATAGCTGTAGGCAAAATGGTTACCACAGGTCCAAGTAGCTGTGGTACTCTGATTTTCTAAGCAACCACAAAGGATTTGCTGGAAGATAATTGCTCTGGACATTTTGTTATGCAGTAGTGTGATCTCACAATTACATAATATAGTATTACATTTCATGAGTAAAACAGATCTCAGATCTTTTTATTGCTGGGTGATTTGACATGAAAGGTCAGTTATTAACCCAATAAATTAACAAATATAACCTTTCTTTTAGTTGCAGAACAGCCTGTAGACTGATCACAACAGTTCCCTGTGCAGAAGAGCACTTCAAGGCTGTCATTATGCCATGTAGCTGAAGCTGACATAGATAAATGGGCTTGTTTCTGCATTGTTCATCTGTTCATTGTAGCACAAAATTCTCTTGTTCTTGTCATTGCAAAACTGATGAATATTCATTTAAACCACAAGTAAGTTTTTTGGTCTATTGAAACCATGTAATTCAGGTATCTGCTATCCCATTTATTTAGTTTATTAAAGCTTAACTTAAAGTTTATCAAGAATAATATGCAAGATTTAAAAAATAAATAATTGGAACTTTGAGAAAGAAATTCAGGGTCAGGCTTCTGAAAGGAAAAGGTTGCTATATTTTATTCTGCTTACATTAAATATATGAAGAGCATTGTATCATATACTTTAATTTCTGAATGCAGGAGGAATTTAATCCAAGGAGTCCAGGAACTTATGTCTACAAATAATTTTAAATTTTATCTAAAGACAAAAGTTGTATACATATTGAAAGTATACTGACCCTGATTATGCAGACATGCATACCCATTTAACAGTAATCCTGTGAGGAGTAGTCTGTAGTTCAATTTCTCTCTACTCATGCACAATGTAAACACTTGTGATTAATTTTGTTGAGGTATAGAGCCATTTCTGTAAGTTTGGAGTAACAAATCCTATTCATCAAATAAAAAATGCTTAAAAAGCTAAAGTCAGCTACATCATAGTTCTGCACAGCATCAGAAAGCTCTACTGCACCATTACAACGATTTCCATTGTATTTGTGTATTGTGAGCTGTGTGAAATACATTAAAATACACAACATATCTACATAAAGTTTTGATCTGCTGTGGCAATGTCAGGTGCATTGGGAACTCACCATTCACTTCCTGCAAGTGAACTTGAGAAATAAATACAAAGAACAAGATTACAATGCATTTACATCCCCTTGCAAAGGTAAAGAAATTGGCTGGATCCACATTACCTTAGATTCCTCAGGGTTGGCAATCCCCCAAAATATATTTTCTCATGCCCTTTTAAATTGAGCCCAAAGTGGCTGCCTGTAGAAGTTGTTGCTATGGTCTCTTCTTCATTGGTGTCTATGTCAACAATTGATATGTTGGCTGGAAGAGATTTGAGATTAGTTTCAAGATATTGGACACAAACAATGCTGTCTTAATGTAAAAAAACAGAGAAATATTTGGAGGGTTAGCAGACGAGGGGAGAGGCAAGGAGGCTTGTAGTTTGCAATTAAGACACTGAATTTCCAAATTATCAATTATGAGAAAAGAAAGAGAACCACACTTTCCTGTTTCCATAACAACCTGAAAAGTTATAGCAATTCTGTATTCTTTATTTTTATATATTATCTAAACCTGTTTCAATTGGGTATTTTCTTTGTGTCAATGTAATTTGGAGCTAACACTTCAGCACAAATTTAAGACATAAGAGATCATCTTACATTCAGTTTGTGATTCCAGTATAAGGGTTGTCACTTGAGCAGGACCTTTCAGTGTAAAAGTTTGTTAAGCATTGTCATTATATGCCTTAGAGATTGGTGATCAGTCACTCTGAACCATTTTCAAACCCAAAGCATTCAGTTGCTGTCATGTCTAATCTCAATCTGGAGTCAGTGCTGTGCTACATAAAACCATCCAATTTAAATGCTTGCTCCATGTATATTTTTAGTGTATGGATTAATACAGAATATAAAGTTCAATGAGAGAGAAAAGAAACACTGAAAAATGCTGAGTAGACCCCAGAGAAGAAGGGGGATGTTCTACCATAGGGATGCAAAGAAAGGGTTCCTTCCTTCCTTCCTTCCTTCCTTCCTTCCTTCCTTCCTTCCTTCCTTCCTTTTTTCCTTACTCCCTCCCTCCCTTCCTTCCTTCTTCTCCTTCCTCAATCCCTCAGTCCCTCTCTCCCTCACTCCGGTTCTTTCTTCAGACAGTTAAATGCAAGAGATTGCTTATAATCTACACCCCTCCCCCCCCACTACATACCTAAGGAATGAAATGAACCTTTATTTTAATTAAAAAAGTGACCAGCCTGATTTCTGTTTAAAGATGGAATAGAGTGAGTTTGGAGATGAACGGCTTGTCAACCTCTTAGGAGATTTCAAAGGCAGGACTGGCTAGATGAGGTAATGTATACTCTCCAGAGAGGAAGGAGAGATGGGAGGATGGGAGGAAGAGTGCTCTCTGATAGAAGCTCTCCCCACAGGTGAGTCTCTTGTAGCAACAGCTGACTAAATAAATGCCTTAAAAGAGAGAAGGAATGTGCAAAACCTGAAACCAAACTACCATTTTTAGGAGTGAAAGAGAATTGAAAAGGGGATAGACATTCCTGGTGTACCATACTGTAAATAAACTAAATTTCCTTTCATTTCTATACCTGCATCATCATTATAAACACATGACATGTTTGAATGGTATGAATAAATGTGATATTGTATTCTATCTTAATACCTCCTGTGTTCAGTATGAACAAAGTAACTGGCTAGCGACAAGGCATTCCTCCTCTAAAGGAGGAATCTACATGTGAGGGCTCTGAGTTACTTTGGCCAGTGTCCTGACTCCCAAGTCTACTTCAGCCAAATGACAAGAAAGTGGGTCTGTGTTTGAGATGCGAAGGTCAGGTAGAGAACTGGCACTGAAAGGGGCAGAGGAGGAAGAGCACCTTCAGGGGCTTGTGGTGACCCTGAAGATTCAGAATACAGTAAGACCTCAGAATAAAAAGGCACAGAGAATGTCACAGATGTCATAAATAAGATTAATTTGGCTCAGGTAAGATTCTATCAGTATTATAACTATATTAAAAACAAACAAAAAAGGGTTTTTCCAGCACAATAGCCAGCAGTCTTTGTGATCTTATCAAATGCCACCACTTCACATTTTGCACCAGTAACAGAGTAAAGAATTAGTAGCACTTTTGAAGATGTTCCCAGTTGTTCCCACGCAGATTCAGATTGTGAAACTCTGCATACCATTAGGGAACACAAAATAGTTGTTGTGTTTACCTACTGAGACACTGAAATACTGAGTACTGAAATAATTGCTTTTAAAGCACTTTGGGATATGCTGAGCATGAGAGGACTTTACAGCATGAAAGCTATTTCTGTCCTAACAAAAATCACACAGATTTGTTTTATGATTTTAAACATCAGTGGACTGATGAAAAAGCTTCTTTTTTCCCCACTCAGAAGCATTTTAGAATGTAAGTTACGCAACTGTAAAGCAGATTTATGCCTGAAAATTAAGCTACCTGTTCATAAAAGACCTGTTTGACAGTTCAATCACTCACATGCAATACAACACACCTGTAATCTAAGCAGAATTCTAGGTTTGCACAACATGTTCCCAGGATTAGATGGTTAGTTGTACTGCACAGGTAACTGGGAAAGTCATGGTGCTGACACCATAGGAACTCACCTTGCTTTTGAATTCTTGACAGGGTGAAAGATTTCCATTTGCCATCATTATGATTTTGGTTGCTGATAACAGAAGCTGTACCTGAACCCAGATCATAGCTGACTTTTATACGCCCGTCACTGAGTTCTACACTCATGAAATCCTTCTGTCAATGAAAAGGATAGAAAAATCATGATTCTTTTTCATTTTGGTAAGAGGCATAGGACACTTAATAAACACTTTCTCTTCCTGGGTGACAACAGAAAACTTGTTTCAAGCTTTTTAAATAATCTACTTAGGCATTTACTGCCCAGGACTATAATGTACAAAAGTTTGCTACCAACAAGTTCTTTTTTCCCCTTCTCTTCTTTGGATTGTGTTGACATTTTGTTAACAACTTAGCTGGAGTTTTGATGGCATGTCTGTACTTTTACTTTCTTAGACCAAAGACAGAAATACACATTATAATTACCTGAAACTAATACTCAGCTTTGAGTACATCTGTACTACAGTTAGTGCATTTACTATGTGCCTCAGCTAGATTTAAACTTGCAAGGTAGAAAACAAGAACAGTAAAGATGGTAGAACAGGATTGTTTTACCAGTGTTTCCAGAGAGTAGTCTGTACTGATGGAGCAACAGAGAGCTATGAACTGTTATTCTCATTAACCACTGACACCAATATCTAAGCAGTAACTGGAGATGGCTGACTGGAGCAATGGTATATGCTGCAGTATCTACAGAAAAAGAGCTAGCAGGATACAAAGAGGAAAACAAACAGCCAGGGAATTGGACAGCATGAAAAGCATGAAGTACGTAATGGTGGAACTATGACCCAGGATCAGAGAATGTACCAGAGAAATTTTAAATTTAATTATAATTTTGCTCATGGCCAGTTCCACTTGTGCTCAGATCTAGGGGTAATGAAAATACTTTTACCATGTGCTGAATACTGATGCAAAACTGATCATAATGTTATGTATATGACCATAAATTTATGTTAGGAAGAAAAAAGTAAAATTTAACACAGTATTTTAGATCCTTACGCATGTCTATCCATGCATCACTAGAAAGAGCATCCTCAAAGTTTTTATACAGTGGGACAATATGTTAAGAGACAAATTGTATCAGGGAGCAGTTGCCTTCCAGCTTCCAGTGTTTTCAGAAGTTCAAGCAAATAACTTTTTCTAGAAAACTACATAAATTAGTAATAATTATACAAAATAATCTAAAACAATTGCATTAATTATACTTTAAATATGCAATTATAGAAATAAATTAGAAAAATTACATGAGTACTTCATCATCATAATAAAACGTTATATTTTACTATAGTCAGTCAAGAGGGGCACCCTTCTTGATAATTCCAGCAATTCTGATGATTTTTCCCAAAATACAGGAATCTGAAATAAGACTGATTTACAGAAACACAGTTTCTGTCAAATAGCGAGTGCTCAGTAATTTTTCAAGATGTCAGTGAGAACTGCTGTGTGTAATTTCTGACCCATATGAAAAGGCTGAGGAAAGAACTCTGCTCCCAGTCAGGCGTGCAAATCAATCTGAATCAGAGATGCTGCAGCTGATTTATTTCTGATTCATGTGAGGATCTGGCCAGATGTCTCTATAAATAACTTTTCCCAGTTATCCACACACATTTGATAGTGTGTGTGAATAAAAACCTGGAACAGCTTTATAACTAATGTTTCCATTATCTGTTTTAGCTGTAAAAGGCACCACTTGTATACCTTGTAAAAATGTCATCACCATCACATCCTTTCGTTGTACCATTCAGTTCCTCTTTAATGCCTCTCCATTAAACACAAACTTTTCCTATAGATCAGTAGTACTTCTAAGACTTGTCTCTTCCCATATTCTCCCTGACCTTACATTACAATATTTTAAACTATGAAAGTATAACCACAACTGGCAATGTTTGCACAGGTAAACATTTGGGATAAATTAAAATTAATTAACAATTTCAGAAAAGCTGGAATTCCCCTCAGTCTAACCCAGGCACACAATAATGCTCCCCAGTCAGTAAACAACAGGCAGTCAGCTTCCACACTATAACATTGTCTGCCTGCACTTGGATATCAGACAGCACCATACCAGGACAGTGCTACATTCAGTTCCTATTTTCATAATATGATGAATTCAGACACTGTAAAGATGGCATGAAGCCTGTCAGGAATGTGGAGGTTAGCTGGCTGTTCTTACCAAGTCATCAGTAGCAAGATACATCAGCAGGGCATTTGATGAGAAAGTCCTGAATTTGAACATGACTGTGGAAATATTGGGGTTCCAGCGGATCGGGCGGCTCACCATGGCGTAGCTGTCACCATCGAACTGGACTGTCCCTTCACCGTCTGCCACCTGTGGGCTGAAAAGGGGCAATTCCAACCAGTTTCCTTTGCCATGTGAGGTTAAAAGAAAAAGAAGTGGGCAGGAAGGGGAGTGAGAGGATCTCTCTTGGCAGCCGTCCTGAACTTGATTTGATTTTATATCAAACCCCTGTTCTGACAAGAGAAGGTGTAAGGTCACTTCACTGGCTGCCCAATAAAAAAGCACTTCTGTGAGGAAGAACCTGTTGCATGTATCTCATGGTCTGTAATGACTCATTTTGCAATCCTCAGTGTAAAATGGCATTATGTACTCTTTCATCTTGTAATAAATCTTGGTTGTGTTATTGTTGCAACTTCTGGAGGGTCCCAGACTGAAAACCCTGGAAACTAATTCTCTTCGTTTACCCCAAAATTACAAACATCAAAAGAGCAGAAGCATCAGTCTCTCCACACTTTTTGGCATTCCTGTCATTGCAGAATATAAAAGATCAGGCTTTGAGATTGTTTGATATGATTTTTATGATAAACTCTTGTCCATTTCTGTCACACAGATCAGACAGCTGCATGACATATTTTTTTCTGTTTGTTTAATCACAAACATAATTAAATTTCAACAAGGGACCTACATGTGAAATACTGGCTAGGAACATGTTTCCCATTTATCCTGGCACACGTACAAAGATCTTGAATGAAGTCTTTTCACCTTCTGTAACTACATTTAGCAGTTAAGTTTTTGCAAATAGAACAGGACCTTTTTCTGGTACTGGAACAACGGGTTAAGGTAAAAGGGAACCTTCAATATGGTTTTCTACAAATCTCATTCTAGTATTCTGTTTTTAATCTCTTTCCCACCCATCTCCACTCCAAGCAAGCAGATCTAAACTATCAGAGAAAATTAAATTTAGGCAGAGATGGACATAAAGGATTAGGCATTTCCACTAGGACTTGCTTGGAACTGAAATGCATATATCCATCATCATGCTCCTTAAATTTCTGCCTAAGTGTAAAGGGCCTACATTTGTAGTCAAGGCAATCCTCTGGTATTTCCAAAATTGTTTCTGTTCACAACTGGAATGTCCATCATTTTCAAAGGGCTAAGCTTTATCAGGTTGTCAAACTAGCAGCCTAGTTTGAAAACTAGCCTACTCTTCACTCCCCTGAGTGGGTCAGCAATTATTTTACCTAACACAGCATGAGCACTGACAAATTCACTAATAAACCAAGACAGTCTAAGAGGACAGTGTTGCTTTCATGCCTCTGTATAAGGGCCCTCAGCTTTTGAAGCTGAGACATGGCACAGGAAAGTGTTTTAGATTAGTTTGGCGGGAAAAAAAGAGTGAAGATGGGTCACAGTGCTGTAAGGACAAGGACATATCCAGAAAGGAAGTAACTTAGGTTGTTTTAAAATTCCTGAAGAGAGTTCTGAGCCTATGTACGTGAATCTTGGTCCTACCTGGATAGGCCATTCACACTACCTGGAAGCACTGGTCACTGACACGGACAGGATTTCTCTTGTGGTCGTCTCTGCTCACTATGCTGGTGGCTATGTTCTGACTCTGCCCCATGCTGTGTCAGAGGTGCAGGCACCCACACCACAGCTGTCCATGAGACAGACTCGCCCACTCTGGATCTCACCCTGTCTCATGTTTTGGCTAATCCTGGTTACTGGTTAGCAGGAGCCTTTCCCTCATGGCACTGTTATACCATCTTAATTCTGTTATGACACTGACCACATTTATGACCCAGATTGGGTGCTTCCCCTCCTGGCATAATTGCAACCTAACTTCATATTTCCTACAACTCTCAGTGTTGCATACAGGCCACAGCTGTTGACTGGAATTTGATGGCTGCTCTGGGAATTCCCGCTGCTTACCACAGAATGCAGTGCCACTGCAGACAGGTTCCCAAAGGAGTATGAGAAGCAGTCAGTGCATTACCTACCTGACAGCACACCCTTTGCAGTCACCTTCAATATCCCTGAAATTCCACAGTCCTATGGGCTTGCTGTCTAGAAAGGTCTCACCCATGCAGCCAGTGAAGGTGGTGACTCTTACAGCATCTGACTTCTGCAACAGAAAACACGAACCTAATTAGAATTCAACCTGAAGTGATATGCTGGATCTGAAATCAAAAGTGGTATGAAAATCAAAAATACCAGAAGAGTCTTCTTATTATTTTAAATATAAATAGTAATAATTAATCTGAAAAATTCTATTAAACAACGGACAGCAAAAATGTGAGCTAAACTTTGTACCAGTCAGGGTGGAAAAGCCCATTTATTTGAGACTCTGGGGAAGGCCTAGGCAGAACTATTCCTGGAGAACGAGGAGCAGCCCTGGCTTCCATGACACCCTCAGCTTTCCTGGTTATTCAGAGAGCTGCCCATTCCCACTTGTTCAAGGTCTATCTGGGTTTTTCTTTAAGGCTTCATAGAAAGGACTATATGGACTCTTGCCCACAATACAACAAGCAAAATATTTCTACTATACTTAATGTTCAAAAGCTTGGAAATTGAGCAGATCGTCCAAGATAAAAGCAACTGTGAACTCAGCTGGTGACACCTGTAAAGTTCATGCTAAATTTTGGATGCAGAAAAAAGTGCAGATGGCACTCATTAAGCTAGGGTCATGTACACCACCTAATCCACTAAACCACGTTCCAGTCATCTAGTTCCACCCCCCCTGGCATAGGTAGGGACACCTTCCACTAGATCAGGTTGCTCAAAGCCTCATCCAGCCTGGCCTTGAACACCTCCAGGGATGGGGCATCCACAGCTTCTCTGGGCAACCTGTTCTGATGCCTCACCGTCCTCACAGGCAAAAAACTTCCTCCTAATATCTAATCTAAATCTACCCTCTTTCAGCTTATAACCATTACCCCTTGTCCTGTCACTACACTCCCTGATAAAGAGTGTTTCCCCATCTCTCTTGTAGGCCCCCTTTTAGGTACTGGAAGGCTACTACAAGGTCTCCTCAGAGCCTTCTCTTCTCCAGGCTGAACAACCCTAACACTCTCAGCCTGTCCTCATATGGGAGGTACTCCAGCCCTCCGAACATCTTCATGGCCCTCCTCTGGACTGGCTCTAACAGGTCCATGTCAATCTTAGGTTGGAGACTCCAGAGCCGAACACAGTACTCCAGATGGGGTCTCGCGAGAGCAGAGTAGAGGGGCAGAATCACCTCCCTCGACCTGCTGGTCACACTCCTTTTGATGCAGCCCAGGATCTGGTTGGCCTCCTGGGCAGCAAGCGCACATTGCTGGCTCATGTTGAGCTTCTCATCAACAAGCACCCCCAAGTCCTTCTCATTATAGGGCTGCTCTCAAGCAATTCTCTGCCCAGCCTGTATTTGTGCTTGGGATTGTCTTGACCCCTGTGCAAGATCTTGCACTTGGCTTTGTGGAATTTCAAGACTGTCCAGGTCCCTCTGGATGGCATCCCTTCCCTCCAGCGTGTCCACCACACCATACAGGTTGGTGTCATTGGCAAACTTGATGAGGGTGCACTCCATCCCCCTGTCCATGTCAGTAAAAAGATGTTAAACAACACTGGTCCTAATACCAACCCCTGAGAAACCATGAGCAAGGTAGCAATATTTGACAGTACACAGAGTACTCAGTTCCAAATTATCCTTCTAAAAATACTTAGTTTCATTTAAATTTCACTTAATCAGTATGAGCTGATTGAAAATCTATATATTTAGCTATTTGAAATAGACAAACACCTGCTGTTTTCCACACAGCAATTACGAATATTTAGATCTTGAAAAGAATATGGAGAAGTGCAACTTGAAAATATTCAAGGAAAAGTATGACTCAAAAGACTTAATGTGCTGGTGATATTTCCCAGGGTAATTGGAAAGGTTTTAATTAGCAACAAATATGAACTTAATGTCACTTCTGAGAAATTAATGACAACTAAATATCATAGTCTTCTACTCAAGTCAGATGAAAGATGATTTTAAAAACTGAAAATGAGCCTTCTTTTTGAATACACTGCAAAGATGCATGCAAAAAGGGATGTGGACAAAGTCCCAGGACAAATCTAAAGCACTCCAAAACCCAATAATATGAAAAAGCCAATTTCTAAGACAAAGATTTTTAAAATATCAGTGACATTGATAAAAGTCTAAAGAGCTTCATGATTTTAGAACAGAGTCCCAGTTAAGGTCTTCATTTTTTGAGCCTGACAACTGTACTACGTGATGACAAAAATTGCCAGAAAAGTAGTTATCTTTTATCTTTTAATTCACAGACTGTGGCTGAACAAAGCAAGTCTGATAATGTTTAAAACCCTGAATTGCCTATATACCAGCCATACCATACTTCGCTGTCTTCCTACCTCTACCCTTGTCTTTATTTACCCGGAGAAAAAACAAACAAACAAAAAAAAGGATGGTTTTCCTGACTAAGAAAAAAATGGTGAATTCTCCAGAAAATATCTGGTGAACACTTATTGAGGTTGAAAATGGCTGTTCTGGCATCAGACTTTTGCAGCATCCATAATTCCTGTGCCTGTTCAGCATCAAACCTCATACTTGATCCTAGAACTCTTATGTGCTAAATTGTGCTCACTACCCACCTCTGCCTCAAAAAGGCATCACCATCTTTCTAAAGGAAAAGAGAATAACATTCAGGAAAGTGTTCAGATTTAAATGTTACTGTGTTCCAGGCCCTTTTGTTTACCCTGAAACATCAAGAGCCCTTGAATCCTTCTGCCTCTAGAGATTCTCTTCCTGTTGGTGCAGCAGGATGTCCAAGGTAAAGCATCGAGCTACCCAGCAGAAATTAGTTGCTTGGGCTAAATGCTTCATCAGTACAGTCAGCCACTAGGCTTCTGATCAGAAGAAGCTAACAGCACGAGCAGAGAAACTCCAGGTCTGTCCACCTACACGTCTAGGCAAATCATAATAATCTTTCAAGAATGCAGGTGTACTATTTGCTACTAAAGTACCTACTACAACGATGCCAGCATATTAAAGTTTACTATTTCTACTGTTAGCAGTAACAAAAATTGTCCACATAAATAGCCAGTGGCTATTTACACTAGCACCAGACATGACATTACCTTTATTTTTTCAGTTAAACCACCAACAAACAGCATGGCATTAGCATCTACATCCAGAATGGTATATCCAGGTGGAGAGACAGCACTGAATGTGGCTGGAACAATGCTGGCTTTAGGACCATCCAGAGCTCGCACTGATATTGTTCCATTTTTCCCAGTCCTAGAGATTTTAACAAAATAACTTAAGCATACAGAGTCAGTAGTTAAACCAAACACAGGGAACGTTTATTTTAGATGGCATCTTTTAATAGAGGTATGTATTTCTGATCTGATTATGTTCCATTTTGATACAAATGAATAGATTGTTATTCTGCATAAGTTAAAGACATGATCACAGAACCTGTTTTTCTTTCTCACCTCAATATCCTTTTTGGACAAAATTCACTATACAGATTAAGTGGAACTTTCATTGACTAAAACAAAGAAGTTACATTTTAAAAATAATTGTGATGAAATTAGTGTTGACTAATTGTCTCTTGATGTAACAAATGGAGGAGGCAAGGCTCCACATTAAATTTCTGAATTTCATAAGTCATATTAGATTATAGTTACACTGAAATGAATGATCATGTGATAAATTACTTCAATTTGCTTCATTCTGATCATAGATTTTGCAGTTTCTGCAGTGGGGCTCTCTGGTTGCTTATCAAACAGGCCTAAACCCCATTATGTTTAAGAATGTTACCTCATTGTCCTCTATTGATGGTAACAACAACGAAAGAATTTACCATTTGTAACTGTTTCTGCGGCAGTTCATTTTATAGTCCTTAGGTTATATTAATGTAGTAACCAGCATGGAAAGAGTTTGCTGACATTTTTACAACAGAAGGAACAGAATGTGGAAAGAGATGATTTCTCCAGGTCTTTCAGGTATATATAAAGGTATTTCAAATTAAACTGTAATAATTTTGAATCCTTTGCAATAATTTGTTTAATATTACTTTTGCTTATAGCAGTAGAGATAGTGGCTTTCCATGGAAAGCTCACTGCTTACACCATAGATTAGTGTTTCCTCCCAGACAGATTATAATCAACACAGATACTTTCTTATGGAGCCATAATACCATTGTAGAAATAAGCATGGAGTGTGACCCAAATCCTGTCATGTGCAGATGAATTATCTAGTATGTTCAGTAATGTGGTGGAGTAGTGGCTGCGAGATGAGGTAGGCAGAGGGAGATCACATACTATGGATTAATGGATAACTTTGAAAATTGCTGCTTTATCTCATTTTTAATAGGATGCTGGATTTCCCATGACAATTGTCATGTTAATTTGGAAATTCCTAACATGGATGCCTGATCTTGAACCCTAACTAGCCTTGAAACACTCAGCATGGATACCAATATTACATGGAATTTTTCTAACTTAGATGTTTGATAGCAGAAATACACCATTTTAAATAAAACTTACTTTCTTTTTCCATAACCACTTACAAAGAGTGTATACGTATTAAGAGTGACCACCCATTTTTTAAATAGTGAGTCATATTTTGATGGCTACCTGATTAGAGTCTAAAAATTACTCACTACCTGTTTTCAAGCTAGACAAAACAGTTTTTTCTCATAAAATGGATTTTATATTTTTATTTGTGAAAAAGGTTTATAGGGAAAGGAAGGCAGCTGACTAAACAGACGTGATAAAATTCACCAAAAATTTTCATGTGTATCTTTTCTAGGTGAAAAGTTATATACTCAGCCTTCGTTTTTGTCTAACTAGAAAAAAATGAAAAGATTGGCTTGGGGTATTGAAGTAACAAGCAAACTAATAGTTAAAAGCATGCCTTTCAGGAAGTACTGTAATTTCTGTTAAATAAAGCTTTACTTGAAGAACTTATATTTAGAGCACAGCAAGGAAGACTGCATAACTTAAGCTACTGAATAAGCTAAATGAAGACATTGCTATCCTGTACTTACAGAATTCCTGGATTTGGAAAGTTTACTGGACCAGGACTTTAGAAAGTGGAAAAAATCCCATAAGCCTATGCATTTTATGTCTAAAAAACACTCATCAGAAATTCCTTTGGCTCAGAACCTATTACCCGAAAAACAGAACGAGCTGACAATTCTCTTATGAAATAACATAGAACTGGAAAAAAGCCACTTAAAAAAAATTAGTTGAGACATTTCAGTTTTGATAAATATTTCCTGAACGGTGAAGCAGGATTGCAAAGTAATTTGGAAGGTTTCTGATCAATGGGGAATACCTTTGTAGATCTATGCCATTTTGCCTGCTTTGTAGTCAGGGATCTCTAGGCTTTCGATGTGAAAAATGTGTATTTGCAAAAAAACAGTGACATCTGGGGTATGTGAACATGTAGTTGCTCCTAGTGATTTTAACAAAGTGGGCTAATGGGATCCACATTACTCTAAATGATTTTTTTTAAAAATTCCTATTTTACCTTTTATTCCAAAACCAACTGAATGTTAAGAAGACAGGTTTCTATGCAGCATAAATTCCAAATTTTTACTTTATTTTTTTCTGAAGGTTTATTGACATGAAGCCCTTTGAAGGAAAAGAGCTCTCAATCTAGTAATTGTTGAAAGACAGCTGCTCCAGACTTTTTTTTCAAGCTGCTTAAGTTTGATACTCTCTGAAAGAAAGTCATTGGCACCTTCAATCTATATTGTGCTGAAATCAATATTCCAGTTTAAAAACATCCAAGTGCAATAATGCAGAAGTCACTCAGCAGACTGGCACTTTTTAAGGTGTCTAATATGTCACAAATAGCATGGATGTCTTTCATCTTCAAGCAGATTGAAATGCTAACAATGGAGTTTCTTCCATAAATAATTCTCTCTAATTTAGGGAGGACAATTGAGCTTGAAGAAAGAACTTGGCTAACTTGACAGCAAAAAGATATTGCTATCCTATGTATGCAAGTCATCAGGTTAGAAGACATTGTTCTAGTGATAGTCAGTTCTGCAAAACTGACGGATTATACAAGATGTACCAGCACAGTGTGGCTGATCATCTGAAAAATTTACATAATGTCATTCATGCAGGGTTTGCTTTTTAGGAGATGCATGATGTAAATGAGATTACTCTTGCAAGTCATCAACATTAGATTACAAAATGCTATGCAGAACCCTCTGTTCCTTGACCCTTTGAGAGCACAGAAAATCTTCATTGGTAAGTATGGCTTACATTTGCCACAGTAGCTTAAGACTGAATTCTTCCTGATCTGGGCTGGTTGTATCTACAGTGAACTCGTGATTCAAGCATCCTTTGTCCTCAAAGGAAGGGTGCTCCTTAAACACTGTCATTAACAATTAAAACAAGTGTAATACTTAAATCACACTTGATTAAAAACACAACTAATCAGATCATACTCCTAATTGAGGCCTGCTGAAGTCAAGTGACATTCCTTCACTATCTAGCTAGTCTCGAAAATATTCTATCATTCATTTGACTGTTTCACAAAATTGACATCGCTTGTATGTTGCAAACCTGCTTTAAATCATTTTGTCACATATCATCATGACAGATTTTCCTTAGTTAATTCATACGTTGATTAATTGCAGTTCTTGATGCTAGCCAGATTTGCCTCTGTAAGCAGGTAAATGATATTGGTTAAATTCCTGTACCATCAAAGTATGGGGATTTCCTATAGGAAGTCCTATAGGAATAAACAAATTTTACTTCAAGTCCATAAAAAATATTAAAATATTTCCATGATAACCTCTGCATATACAATAAAATGCAAAGTATTAGTGCACTTCAAATAAAAAGCTGATGAAAACTGAAGGTGTCCCTGGAAAACAGATGCAGTAATTATCAATTTTGTTGTAACACACTGGAAATTTTGGTGCAGATGTTAACTGAACCGAACATCTCTGATCTTTACTCAACAGCCAGCTTTTTCCTATTTAGATTTCATTCAGTATGCTTAGTGACCTTGATAATTTCATAATCTCTGTGCCACCACATCTTCTCTTTTGGGATCCTTGATTAAGAGCTGCTATCAACCTTTAAACCTACCATATTATTATTATTGTTGTGTGTCAATGCCTGTCACCACTGAATTCAATGGAAAAATTCAGCAAGACCAGAATTTCATCTTATGTCCCCATTCTAAGTAGATGCCATGCTCCAGCTGTTCAGGAAGCCCTGTCAGGTTGCTGACAAGGTCTGTGGCTGGAACTGAGCAGAAATTTTGAGAAAAAAGGTCAGGGGATAAAATGAGTAAAACTCTCTAACAGCTTATGAAGGGAGTCAGAGGAGGGTTATCAAATGTACTAAAATGTTCAAAGCTGAAGGATCTTCAGTAGGGTATGTGATTTATGAATTCTGCCTTAAGAATGCAACCCCAGTCCCGAGTTCTTCATTTTAGTCCCACAAATCCAGCTGTCTCTGCAATGTAATTCTCCTGAACACTGCTCTGTACTTCAGATTTGTGTAGCTGTAATTGTTCTAAATTGCTCATCCAGCAGTTTGTTCAAAGCTAATGACATGCACACCCTATATATCCAGAACAACCAACTCAATAGGCAATGTGCTTTTGTAGGATGTGTGAATTTTTATACCATGCCCTGGCTCCATATTCTGCTGAAGCAGCTTTCTTGTAAATGAAAGTCTGGCATTACTGTCACAAAGCTATTTTCGTATGTATAATATGAACTGGTGAAGATTTCAACAATTCATATCATACCCTAGTTCGTATTTTCTTAGCAATAAGGTGTCATTAAGCCAGCTTCTGGAGATGGTGTAATAATTTTATTTAATTCTATGCTCTGAATGACTGATCTCTGTTATTTCACTAAATTATTTAAACTGGATGTCCTTTCATCGTCTGAGAGCTATGGATGCAATTGGAATTAAAGTGCTTTGTTTTCTTTCTCTATTTTTCTCTCATTTTCTGACTATCATTGCTTCTATGTTTAATACTATGTGAAATTAACTGTAATGATGCAGGAGGAAATACACAGCTTCATATCAAATTACAATATAGATGATGTTATCTAAATTACTAAGATCTGTTCAGAAGTAGAAGATAAAGGATAGAAAATTATGTAATCCTTATGCTGTAATTACTACACCATATGTCATTTGTTTGCCATTTGAATGGAAAATATAAGCTTCAACTAACAAATGCGAAATTTGAATATTAGGGCATCTTTATTTCTGAACTTCAAAAGCATTCAACAGCTGATCTCAAATTACAAGCATAGTTTAACTTCCCAGAATAGTTCATCCTTGAGTTTTCATAAACTGTATCTTTTAAAATATCTCCATTTTGAAGAGACATTCTTTCTATGGAAATTGCGTTTTGAGTAAGAATCAAGATACTGATGTAAGACAGACTACTCATTTGCAGTACTCTATCAAGACCAGAAATTCAGAAAGGCTGCTTCTCTTTGAAACTGAAGGAGAAAAGAACAGTAGTTATCTCTTTGAGTGTCAAAACCTGTAATTGATTTTAAAAGGAAGCTAGTTGAAGAAGAGAATCTGTAGAGTGATAGGTAAAGAGAAGGGAATATAAGCAGTCATAGATTGTTGATGCTAGAGGGAAAATATGTGATGAAAATAAGTTCTTGACACATAAAATTTACATTTCAATAGAAATTGTACTGTATACACTTTTGGTACTAGTGGACATGGGTTCAAAAACTTTCATTAAACCAGACTAGAATTTCTCATATTTATGATATCATCTTTTGTTAAAATGTCAATGTTTCAAAGTAGCAAACATTTCCACATAAACCTGAGGTATGCCAACTTGAGGACAGTGGATTAAAAGCAGAATTTGTTAAATTTAGACATTTTTTCTTTAGGAACCAAATATTGGAAGTGAAATATATACTTGCCTAGAGGCTTCAATCCGGTACCAAAACCCATCATCAATGGTCAGATCTGGATACTCTACCCGTCCAACACCAGATCCTACATCCCACAGGAAGCTGACCTTGCCTTTGCGCATCTCTATGGCCAAGAAGTCAGTCTACATATAAAATATGAAAATAGAAGCAATCTCATACTTTAATTAAGGGAAGTTTGCCAGAATTCTTCACATTTCAGAAGGTCTAATGAGACATCAGAAACCCATACACAGACAGTAAAGTATGAACACTGATTCTCACAGTGATCTAAAATGAGATTCTCTCTTTCCTGATTTGATGGCTCAAACAAGGAATCTTAAGCCAAAGATGGCAAATGACTTCTGGCAGTGATATGCAGTAAGTGGCTGCTACACTTACAGAAATTTTAATACTGTAGTCATCAAGAGAAGGATTTAACGCAGGGTAATGTTGTTTGTAAAACATCCATTGGATGGCAGAAAGATGTCAGGATTCTAGGCTAGCATATGATGCCATCTAGCCTCTTCATTTTATATATAGTTCAAAATGCTAGAAATAGAATACTTCTTCCATTTACCAAATTATTATTGATTATGCTAGGAGTCTGTCTGCTATGAGGCTCATGGGAAAATGAATCATTCATCATTATTATGCTTGGAATGGTAGTCTTGACTTAAAATTACAACAAATAGAAGCTTTGACAGATGCAAGATGATTAGCTACTGCATTCCCAACTGAAAACCCACAACCAACACAAAAATTACCATTTGCACTGTGAATTTTAAAGCTCTGCTGTAGTCCATGTACAAGTCTCCTATTTCATATCTAGTTAAAATTAAAAAATGTAAAAAAAAAGCTAGTCATATTTTAGAAGTCCCTATATTAATACCTGTCCTGGGTTAAGCAGAGACAGAGTTAACTTTTTTTCATAATAGCTAGCAAGAGGCTGTGTTTTGGATTGGTGCTCAGAAAAGTTGATAACAAAGGAATGTTTTATAATCATTGCTAGGATACTTCAAGGTCCTTCAGACTCTTTGCTCTTTGCTGACAGGGCAGGGGGGGTGG
>VZTO01001368.1:0-30626 GCA_013400615.1 Syrrhaptes paradoxus
TCTATGATTCTATGATTTGGTGCTCTGTATATCTATCAGTAAACAAAGAGAGGAGCCCACACCAAGGAACAGGTGATTGCATTAGTGAAGGTATGGAAAACAGAGCTCTATGAGTGAATGCTAATCGAGTGGAACAGCATAAATAATTTTCTGACCCTTCTCCCTGCTTTTCAGTGTATCTGGGGTCTGGATAGGATGACTGTGTTGTCGCAGTCCATGGATCACATCCAGCACATGTGATCGTATGCATAGAAGCTCTAGGTAAGTTAATTGAAAATATAGGTCACTTCAGGAAAAGAGACTGTATTTTCTTTTCAGTCAGATATAAAATTTCCTATATTGTTTTATCCTTTTTTGCAATGTCTCACAATTGAGATAAATAACTATGATATCCTGGCTCTGGGATTCTTGATGACCATACTGTTTTCATTTTTAATAACTGTTTTCATTTTTAATTCTTTGAAACAGCATTATGTTCTGGGTAAAATGTTGAGGGCAGTCTCCTAATGTAGCAAGGTCTTCAGAGATGAGGTACCAGTGGCAATGCCAGTTTGTAGCCACTGATACCTTCTGTAAATATTACACAAGACTCCTACCTTCCAGAGTTGACTGGCAAATGGTTAACAGGAGACAGGGTACTACTGTCCACATTCTGAGGATATGTTTCACATTTATCCAAATACAAGATAAACCTGAGACTAAGATCAGCCCACTGACACTCAGAAAAAAAATAACTTACATTCACTTTTTTGTAAAGAGAAAATGCAGATCATGTCTGTCATTCCAAATGCAGTGTTCATCCCTCTGGAACGGTAAAAACACAGCATTTTTCTGGAAAACCTATTTTCAAGAGAGAATGAAGAGTCAGAATTACATTGGGCCCATGGTATTTTTCACAAGAGCAAAGATTTATAAATTCAACCTCTTGGCCAAAATCCAGCTAAATTCTCTTATCCCAAATTATTCCTGTAGCTTCTGTTAATGTAGTTTAATCCGTGTCCTAAATGGCCAGGTAGAACGAAATTGCTGTTAACAGTAAGTAAACTGTGCTACTATGTCGATACAGTATTACAGACAGCTTTCAGTATGGTGCTTTAAATCACACTACACTAACAGCATGCTCAGAGGTAGCCAGCATGGGGCAGCTAATATACATAACTTGTTCACTTGCAACCTATTTAAGCTAGACTGTAATGCAATGCAAATACAGAATGGAGGTAAGGTAGTTCAAAGAGCTCTGTGCTGGATGAACAAACACAAACCACACCTGGATTGTAATTTGTAAAAGAGAAGGTCATCATAGATATAAGTAAATACTGTGTATCCAGAATGAATCTGCTGTTGGGTAGATCTGTCGTGTAGCACCAGGAATAGACATTTAATTTGAACTTGGTGTGGGTCTTTTGGCATTTTTTGCTTCTCATGACTGCACTAAACTATTGCATACAGAGTAGTTCTACAACTAAATGTACTTGACACATTTTGTTAATGATTGTGTCCAAAGTTCTTAATTTATAATTTGTAAGTTGATTTGATAGTTTATTTGAAAAGGCATTTGATATGCTAGTAGAAAATGATAGATAGAAATGGAGTAAAGGGGAACTAATCACATAAGTAGTGAAAGTAGTATTCAGGTCCTTTATTTGATGTATTTTACATATTTATATGTATTAATTAACTGTTTTAAAGCATCAGCATTCCTTACTGCCTCAAAAAGCAAGTCTCCTTACAGCTACTGGATGTAGAATATGTTTCAGGAACTAGTTTTAGATATTCTACAAAAAGCCCAATCCATTTGGGCTTTTGCTCACACATTGATGTTTGCATTTCCCAGATAAAAGAACGTATTAGTGTAGTGTACTGGTCCAGTTTTCAGGGAGAATCCAAATTATGTGTCTTTTGTGTTACATGCCCAATTAAAAATATAAACATTGCCACCATAAGTGTCAAGCTGTCACCAGGGTATCTCTAATTGCATTCCCTCCCTGCCTCAAGCAGCAGCTGACATTTCTGGGCAACATCTGTCAGCCAATATGCATCTGTTGTATACAATAGGCAGTAGAAATATACATTAGATTTTCTCTGTGAAAACACAGAAAGGGAAGAAAAGCACATCATAAGCTTCACTTTTGTTGTATGAACAAATTTCTACTAGCAAGTGTAATCAGAGTCTGAAAATTAAGTTTAGAGATCTTTTGCAGTAGTTGATGTGATATAGTAACACAATACTATTATTTCACGACTTTTCAAGTTTGCAAGCAGATGTAGTTGTTCATGGTGATGTAGTAGGAGTTCTATGAAGCAGTTTATCTTCATGTGGCTGTAACTTTGTGCTAATGGGACAGGACTTCAGAGGCTAGAAATGGATTCAGTAAGAGACTTATATTTAGCAGCAACTTGGAGCCTGGTTTAAAATGATGAATGTTGAGAGAAATTACAGATGACAGAAAGAGAGCACAATGTAGTATCCCCATGACTCTTGGCTCATCCCTGAGTGTGAAACTAAAATAGACTTATGACCATGTCAAAGTGAAGTAAAAGTTAGAAATAAAGAAAAAGAACGAGTATGGAAGACCAAGAATTTCGAAGACTGAAACCTTAAAGATGGTTGTGCTCAGAAAGTGAGACTGTGAAAGAGATGTTATAATCAACAGCTATTGCTCATGAGCATAACCAAATATTATCATCTCTCTTTCTGGCAAAAATGACATCTACCACTTTTTGTTGTTGTTGTTGTTAGCACTGCAGATCCAAAACAGTTATGTGAGACTGATCTGCTTTGTTCTGGTTTGTGCATTATCACTGCACTCATGAGTTCATGAGACTCTGGTTACATAAACGTTCTTGCTGATTGTGATTCATGGGCAGAAAAGAACTAAGCTGACTTCTAGACCCCAAGTGACATCTGAGTGAGGAAAGATGTTTTATAAACAAATAAATAAAAATTCTCAGCTAACTCTAAGTTTCTTTTTCAACTATGACTTCAGTTTATTCAGTTATTGAAAGAATAATGTATTTGTAATTTATTGCTTGTATAGATGTTAATTTAATCAACCAGGCATACACTTCATAATGAAGTGCCCAGCCTATGGCCCACTATTTGCAGCTTTCCAGGAAAGTTTGTGCGGTAGCCAGGAGCAAGCTACAGGTCAGCTGGAGAATATTTTCCTGGCTACTAGTTTTCCTTTGTATCCTTTCCCTGGCATGTTGAGCTTACTCTGTGCATACCAAAAACCCCTATTCACTAGAGGAAAGGGTGGACAGGGAAAGCTTCCACCACCAAAATAGCATCTGCTGTCCTCTGAGCTTTTTTTTACAGAGAGAGAGGTTATTTGTGAGCATGCAATGTGTGTGAGATATGTGCTAGGATGCACCAGGACAGCCATGTCTGTGATGATCATCTACGCTGTGCAGGCATGGTAGGTCAGGCCACATGGAGGATGTTGCCTATGGCTAACAGACTTCTCTTTAGGAAAAACTGGCATTTGGACAAAACTAGGCCTTCTTGGTCTTTGGAGAATATCAGATGTTGTACAAGGTTTTGGTAGTGGGGGGCTACAGGGTGGCTTCTGTGAGAAGCTGCTAGAAGCTTCCCCTGTGTCCGGTAGAACCAATGCCAGCCAGTTCCAAGATGGATCCAGTGGTGGCCAAGGCTGAGCCCATCAGTGATGGTAATAGCACGTCTGTGATAACATATTTAAGAAGAAAAGAATAAAAAGCCTGCTGTGGAAACAGCAGCGGAGAGGAGTGAGATGTGAGAGAAAGAACTCTGCAGACACCAAGGTCAGTGAAGGAGGGGAAGGAGGTGCTCCAGGTGCTAGAGCAGAGATTCCCCTGCAGCCTATGGTGAAGAACCTGGTGAGGCAGCTGTGCCTCTGCAGTCCATGGAAGTCCATGGTGGAGCAGATCTCCACTTGCAGGCCATGGAGGACCCCACACCAGAGAAGCTGGATGCACCCAAAGGAGGCCCCTGCTGGAGCTGGCTCCTTGCAGGATCTGTGGACCTGTGGAGAGGAGCCCACACTGGAGCAGGTTTGCTGGTTGGACTTGTGATCCTATGGGGGACCCACGCTGGAGCAGTCTGTTCCAGCTGCACTCTGTGGAAAGGACCCATGTTGGAACAGTTCAGGAAGAGCTGTAGCCCATGGGAAGGTTTCATGTTGGAGAAGTTCATGGAGGACTGTCTCCCATGGGAGGGACCCCACACTGGAGCACGGGAAGAGAGCAAGGAGGAAGGAGTGGCAGAGTCAATGTGTGATGAACTGACCACAACCCCCATTCCCCATCCCTCTGCACTGCTCAGAGAGAGGAGGTAGAGAAAATTGAGAGTGAAGTTAAGCCTGGGAAGAAGGGAGGAGTGGGCGGAAGGTGTTTGTAGGATTTAGTTTTATTTCTCGTTACCCTGTTCTGATTTGATCAGTAATAAATAAAATTAATTGAGTCCAGTCTGTTTTGCCCATGATGGTGCCTGGTGATTGCTCTCCCTGTCCTTATCTCAACCCACAAGCCTCTCATTATATTTTCTCTTCCCTCTCCCCCCTCCAGCTGAGGAGGGGGTTTTAGTGGCTACCTGGCATCCAGGCAAGGTCAACCCACCACAGATGTAGTTCAGTGTTCATCTAGTACTACTACTGTTAACTAATATAAAGCATTCATGCACTCTAGAAAGTTGCTTCAGACTCTCACTTTTCTGATCCTATTATTCAATATGTAAATATCTACAGCTAATGAGCTTGCGGTACAAATTTTGCAGCCTGAAGGAACTGTGGTTTCATGAGCAGCATAATATTTGATTATTAGCAGGTACAGTTTGTTATTTAATGTTTAAGCCCTGTGTCTGATTGCATCCGCAAATCATGGATGGAGGCATCAAAAGTGATGTGAACTATACCTGCAAAATGGAACCAGACAGAAATGCAAGCCCACCACATGCATTATAAGTGAAAGTGCTTCCAGCTATTTAATTTAGAACATTGGGCTGTTCATTTCATCCAAATTCAGCTAGAGCAAGTTAAGAACAAACTGGTCTTCTGAAGGTTTATTGTTAGTTCACTATCTAATGCAAATAGCAAGTGGGGTCTCTTTTCAGCAGAGTTTTACAGAAAAATGTGTAGGTACAAACAGAACAATGTCCTTTTCCAGAGAGTGCTGTGTACAAGAAACATTGACATGAAACAGTGGAGGAGTTTCCAGCTTTCTGGGCCTCCAAGGGAAAATGCTTTAGATTTCAGACACTATGCCCACGGTACAGAGAGAGGTGAGGAGCTACATGGAAGTCTGAATGGATAGAGTTTGAACTCAAATTTCAGTATGCAGTTTTTTTAAAAGTAATCTTCTTGATTGTCTGAGAGAGCCCAGAAATCAATATGTTTCCAAGCAGACAAATTCCAGCCTTTAACAGGACTTTGTAAAGCTAGTAGACTAAGAAACTGTTGCTGAAAAATTTATGTACATTTGAAAAAAGCATTGCTTTTTAATGGAGTATGGAGGTAATATAGAAAATATGTAGATAACTCAAAAGGGATGAAAAGGCCCCTGAGACACTTCTTTTCCTTCAGGAGTGCTGAGTGGGATATTTTTTTTTGTCAAAGATTTTCCTGACATTCACCTTCAAAAATCAGAATGTCTAAAACCTTTTGAAGGACACCAGGCTCATGGCAAAAAAAAATAGACAGGTGATAGATTAAAAAAAAACCTATGAAGGTTACATATGAGGTGTCCCCTATATGTCAAAAAGTCACCTTTCCCTTTACAATAATTGGTCTTAAACTGCAATTATTTTTGAGATGTTGTTTGCCTGACAGTGGCATCAGGAACAAGTGTAATGCACAAGGTTACAGTCACTTAATGCACAGTGAGAGTTTTCATTGCCCAAAGGTGGCTTGTTGTGACTCTCCCTGATAGTACTGGTTTAATGAGCAGAAATATAGAGCTGTCTGTAGGGAACAGAAAGACAGAGTATATACAAATGCCAGCAGTACATTTTATGTTCTCATTTCATATTGGTGATGTTGGTATTGAACTTGCTTTGAGAAGACAGCATTGTATTTCCAGAATTACGCTTCTGAACAAATGGTAATGATTTCAAATGGCTGCAGTGCCTTCTTGGTCTAGGAGACATTTGCATCTTCCCTTGACTTTTCCTTGCAGCATGAAGTGGTATGGGGCTCCCCTCGCTGGAATTAAACCCAGGAGGGAAGCAGGAATCTGGAGAGAACAATTCCCTTTCTCGCTGGCACAAGGTCTCCAGGCACTCTCATCATCCAATTACTTTCTCTGTTATACCAGGTTAATTCTGTCATGGAGTGAGTGGAGCATTGGAGCCGTGTGCCTTGGATTAACTGTGTTTTAATTGTGGCAAGAGCCTCACAAATAGAGCTAGTCAAATTACCTCAGCACTCAGACCTTATTGAAAAAAAACGTTTCAGTTTATGGCTCTCAGGGCCCAAATTAAATGCAGCATTATCCACTGCATATTTACGTATTTGTTTCTTGCTGTTGAGTGGTAATGAAGTGATGTTGTAAATGAAGTTTAATAAAGCCTGACCTGAGGGAAAAATATTCCTGAGACAGACATATTGACTGAAACATCTGTCAGACAGTTAGTTATGTCCCTCTGTTTAAAGTCTTATCTGATTTACAAAACCCTCTTCTGTGCACAAATATATTTTATATTCTTATATGAAAGCTTTTAAAAGAATCTTTAAAAGTGCCTTTTAGGCAAAACAGCATAAAGACCCTTGTCCTTCTTCCTGGAGGTCTTCATGCTACAGTATTTACTACTTTTCTTAGACACACCTTGTTTTTTCTGTTAATAGACTCAAATAGATCTTTCCATTTATAACAAATAAGATTTACTCCCCTTTCTGAATTGTCCACTGTCAAGCACTAATATAAGAACTTTTTGCTGTCTTTCATTAAAAACCATCTCTTCTATCTTTTTAAAATTTAAAACTTCCCATAAAGAAGAAAACTTCCTTAGTGAAAACGTAGATAGGAGAAGAACAAAACAGAGACCTGTAAATCTGGAAACCATGACACTATACTTTCTCTTGTAATACAGAAAATTCATGTTATTTTTAATGGCTGGTAGATTTGGAGACATTTCCTCTTCATTTTCAACGTGTTTGCTTGAATGTCTCCTTTCAGATTAGTTTATTAATGTCATGTTTTGAAAAACTGTCATATCAGGGATTTTGACATTCAGATACTTCTACATGTAAGAAGTAGAAGCATATAGTTTTCCTATATCTTTCTGTGTCTGTAATAATATATCTAAGATTAAGTTTAGACAATTTCCTTACATAGAAATTTAAGGCTTTGAATTTAGGTATTAGATAGGTTTTAAAATTAAATTGGTTGGAAAATTATTTCCCATAATAAGCTGTTACAACCTATCCATCTAATTTCAGTTTATTCTTTTCACATTTTTAGTTTAATTGGTTTAGTTTCAGAAGCAGAAATTGTTTTTTGAAAGTGTATCAGCGAGCTTATTTTCTTGACTGGTAGTTGCTAAATTTCAATTAATATATTTTTCTCCACTTTTAACATTCTTCTCTTGTCTTCTTTTTTGTGAGAAAAAATTCATCTACTGAAACCTCTCTTATTCAGGTCATTCCCTTTAAAACAGACATTTAAATGAGACACTTACAACATTCACATGATTTCACTAATTGTGAAAATCTGATTTACTTATTTACCAAACATAAATGAAAAGTTCCCCACTTTTCATAGAATCATAGAATCATAGAATGTTTTGGGTTGGAAAGGACCTTAAAGATCATCAAGTTCCAACCCCCCTGCCATGGGCAGGGACACCCTCCACTTGTCCAGGTTACTCAAAGCCTCGTCCAGCCTGGCCTTGAACACCTCCAGGGATGGGGCATCCACAACTTCCCTGGTCAACCTGTTCCAGTGCCTCACAACCCTCCAAATTATCCTATGATTCTACAAAAGGGCTGGGAAAGACCCTTTTCTGAATAGCTTTCTCCTAAATCTGAGTGTAAAATCTCTTTAGAAATACAACACAAGCCCTTAACATCTTGAAATAAACATTTTGTGTTTATGGAGGATGACTTAACAGAAGGCAAAAAAGGAGAAAAGCAAGGAATTCATAGTCATTAATATAGATTAGACTGGGCAAATAGTTTTAGCCAAGGAAAGAAGGAAACATTTTGAAAATGTGAAAAAAATAGATTCAAAATTAAATGTCTGATATTAAAATGCCATACTAGTTGATAAGAAAGGCTTAGCTTTATGAAAGAGAACACAGAATAAAAAAAGAAGATAAAATGTTTAGAAGTGATAATATAATCCAGTAATACACCAAAGCATGCTATTTTGTGTGGACAATATTTAACCTTAAATCAAAAGGAACTTTTTATTGTGCTTACCTACAAATTTTTAGAAATCTTGTTCAATTTGGTTCATTTTCATATAATATATTCAGTTTGGTGTTGAAACAAAATGCATTTCTCTCTTAAATGACACCACAGCTAATCACTGACCTGTTCATAGAGGACTAACTATGACTAGCTAGAAAACATTTTTATTTGCTGATTTTGTTCTCAATTTATTTCATAGACTACCAGTAAGGCATCAAGGATATTTTCCATCAGATACTGTGTAACACAAAATAAAATCTCATTTCCTAAACTCATTACTAGATTCCCAATGCAGAAAAGAGCTGACAGCAGCCTTTGCAGTCAGGTTCACTGCACAGACATTTTACTTCCTGTGACTACAAGAAAGTAAAATTAGATCAACAGCCTTAGACACAGTGCCAGACCAACAATTTTGTTCAGATCTCACCAGGGTATACACAGAAGTGAATGGATTACTTGCACTTATGTTTCTTATCTCATGTTCAGAAGTTATCACAGTCAGAACCTAGAATTTGCACTGGGAAAATGAATAACTTTCTGGTTTTCCTGAATACCTAGAATTTGTAGTTTCTAAATAGTGCGTATGTGCCTCGCTAAATACCTGACAGACATTCTCCCTAACTCTATCAGTAAAGCCCCAGAGCACTGTCAACAAACTACTACCAGTATCCACAAGTACTCGTCTGTTTTATTTGATTACTCTTGAGTACCTAGCCTCTTGTAAACTGAATTGTTCTAAGTATATGTCTTTAGCAAAGGGAAGACATGTTTCTAATGTCCTTAGACACTTAATTTTGATCTTGAAGCTTATAGAACCTGAAGATCTCAGAAATTATTTTTAAGTAAAATAATAATATATTCCACAGTAAGTGCCGCACACAAATACTCTTCAAAATATCGTAAAATTATCTCTGAAGGAAATTGGATGGGTTTGGAGAAACTTTAAATATCATTTTTGCCTGAATCATCTGTAATTTTTATCAAATAGCTCTTTATTTCTTTATTGATTTTCATGTGATGAGAGCAAAACAAGGGGGGAGGATGTGTGGATGATTGGTTTAGTTTTTCCAAAGTCAGGAACTGTTTCTTCATTGCTGCCTTCTTCCCAGAGATTATTACAATAACATCCACATGTGAGCATGAGGCTTCTTCTTTTATCCCAGACTAGGCACTGTCACCCCCCCGCATATGACCCTTACAGCCCCACATCCCAACTTCTGGAAATCCTCAGTTAGTGTTAGGTGGGATCTGTGGACCCATCTTAGTTGCATCTGTTGCCTTTGAGATGGTGCTATGCCTTGTTTTTTTCATATTCACCTAGG
Organism: Syrrhaptes paradoxus; assembly: GCA_013400615.1. NCBI lineage: Eukaryota > Metazoa > Chordata > Aves > Pterocliformes > Pteroclidae > Syrrhaptes > Syrrhaptes paradoxus. The sequence continues at coordinate 9,707 of VZTO01001368.1, forward strand.
GTTAGTACAAGCATCAAAGAAGTTTAATGTGCAAACAAGTCTTATATTAGGTACCAGGACTGAAGAAAAAAATATGGCAAATTACACTTTTATCTCATACTTAACACTTAAAGATCTCCCTGCTTGAACCACTGTCTCAGCCACACTGGGTGAACTAAGGAAGTCTTGTCTATCTTGCTTCTCCTGCTCCAAGTCTCCCAAGACTGATGATGTGTGGAGCATTTTGGGATTGGTTCTTAACCCTGTCTTTTCCCCAAGGTTTAACACCCCCCACCCACCCATCTTCTTTCACACATCTCCACGTCTCTCTTCTAGACCCTGTCCCCTAGTAGGGCTGTCAGGGATTTATGTCACATATACCAATGATGTCTCAGTCCTCAGGTGAGCTCTTTATTGTTCTGATCCATCTTTGGAAGTTTCTTTGAATTTCCCTTGCCAATGTAATTCCTAATTATTAATTCAGTCCTAACAATACTGTTGGGCTTCATGGCTTCTTGTAGCAGCCAGATGCAAGGTGTAGCTGTCCTGAGCATAAGACCACACTTTCAGATCTGTGGCTTTTAAAAAGGAAGTTACACAATTATTTGCTCTCTGAAGTGCCCTATTTTCTTTTTCTAGTGCTTGGTTCATACTATGCTTATTTTTCCCAGTGTCTCTCAAGTTGAAATACTCTTTCCTGGATCTCATATTATCACGTCTTCCAGGGTATCTGACCTAAATCTCCTTCGCTACAATTTAATCCTGTTATTTCTCCCCTGATTTGGAAGAGACCAGTTCATTCCCTTCCTATTCACAACTATCTGTTACTTATTTTTAAAATGTTACTGTGTTATCTGCTTAGCATTTTCTTCTGTGTTTTGAGTCATCCCCGCTCTTTTGATTTTTTCTCTAGCTCAAGTTTTCCAAAACTCCTGATCATTCTTATTGTCCTTCTCTGATCTTTCTTTACTTGATCCATATATTTCTTATTCAGGCTGGACTTTACCCCCTGATGAATAGCTATATGAATTAAAGGACCAGGGAATTTAAGCCCTATATGCTCTTAATTTGATATTGTTTTCCTCTTCATGCACATAGCCCTACTCTGGCTTCTGTTACTAACATCTCTTCTTGATCCTAACAGTGACATTTTGTGTGTTCTTCTTTTCTGTATTTTTTACCTTTCTACCTCCTCACTATTTCTGCCTTCTGTGCTACAACACTGTATTTGTCAGACCTGGAGTGTCATATGAGAGAAGCCATTTCCCTAAGAATAGAGCATGATTTTTCCCCCTTTTTTGTTCACTTTCCATTATACATTAAAAAAATTCATACCCTGAGATAAGTTCATCACTTTAGGCACTTGGTGACATTTCCAACATTAGACTTCCTATTTTCTTGTCAGTGCTGCCATCACTGCATTTTCCACCAAGCATGTATGTGATGGTGATTGCTCGTTATCCAGACCTCTTTTTTTTTAATCAGTATTCTGATATTTTCCTCTTAACCTTTAGTGTTTTAAAGGGGAGATGGCATCTGTGCTAAATGGGCCCTTCAATTAAATGCTGCCAGAAAAAAAAATGTTTTAAAACTTTCAGTTTCCTCCCATTTTGTGCTTAAATACCATCTGGGCAAATCAATATTTCCCACACTCTTCTCTCCATGGTAGTCTGTGGAATTTATATATGTTTATTTTATACAAGGTTGCTCCAGTTCAAAGGTTAAGATGACTTCTGTTTACTTTCTTAAACTGAAGCTTGAAAAAATACAGATATTTGTAATATGTTGTTCCCTGGAGGCTGTAATTGGCAGAAGTCAGACATTGGAAATGCGTCCATCGTACACACTCAGAGAGTGATGGGTAGGACTAGCTGCCTTCTTTGGTTGTGTGAGGGAACCTGGTAGGAGAAAAGTGACATTGACTGATGTGGGAGGAGATGAGCAAACAAGATGGAGAATTGGGATTCTGGAGGAGGAAACAAATATATCAGTGAGAGACATTTGTAAGTTGTGTGTCTGTATGTGTGTCTAAGATAGAGAAAAGTGGATGGGGAACTGCTTGTGTTTAGGTGTCTGCCTTGTCAGTACCTTGTGCTATATATGGATGTTGCTTTATCACAACAAATTAGAACAATCCAAAGCAAAATCATAATTTGCCCTTGTCTTATATTGACATTGTTTCATTTAAAGCACATATAGCAAATGAAGGGATTTGTATAGAGATGCACAAAGGTTCCAGCATTTCGCTTTCTTAGTTTAGAGATACTATTATGCATTTCAATTTCATCTTGTCTACACTTAAATTCTAATTACACTACCTTTTCTTAGGGAACTTTTTTTTTCTTCTGTTTCTGATGTGTATTTTTTTAACATCAGATGTTCTAATTATATACAGAAGTCAAATTACGTTGAGCTTAGCTGAGCAGAGACTAATGAAAAATCCTGTAGACCATCAATTATTAGGAATTTCCTCTCTGCACTAGACCAGAACATTTCTTTTCATGATCAGCCTGAAACTGTGTCTTGGTGAAGCCAGCACATTGAGATAGATTTGCCTTTATCTGTTGATCTTTTGCACAATTTTTTGTGGGAAGTCTTACACAGTCTGAGCATGTTTTGGGATTTAGAAAAAGGTAAATCTACATAATTATATTAATCTGAATTGTAAGCCAAACAGTGATAATCAAGCCTATTCTCATCATTATATTTTGCTTTGGAAAGCACTTCCCTTTCACATAGTAATGTCATATCTAGAGAGATGGCTGCTCTACCATATGCTTTGGCAGATTGCCAAGACAACTTCCATTGTAAAATATTTACATCCTTTCAATGCACTAGCTCACTTGAGAACCTTCAGTGAGACTACAGACTGCAGTTGCTCAGAAATCCACTATGGCCATCTTATTAAAGGAATATAAAAACTATTTGTATAACAGGGAAGAGGTAAAGCAAAATGGCTTGCTCATGCCTCTGCATTCAAATGAGCCAGGCAGAAGAGTTCTGCAGCACTGAGTTGAACAATGTGAAATGAATTACCAGAAGATGTCTCCTCGAATTCTTTCCAATTCTAATAATCCTAGCAGAAGGATAAATAAAGAACAGAAAACTGTGATGTGGCAGTAAGATAAATCACAGGAAACTGAGATGTGAGTCGAGGGACCAGGCATTTGAATTGCCCAGACTATCAGGGTTTATGGGAAACTATAGCTGATAAAGCTGTGAGTGATTCACATCCCTCACATTCATCTTTCCCCTTCATTTAACTGGGTCTTGCATTTCCTTTGTTGCCTTTCCTTTCCTGGGAAGCGGGGACCTGCATGAAGTCTGAGAAGGTGCTGTCACAGCAGTCTTCTGTGACATTCCATTTCCCGCAGTGCAGAGGCACATGTGTGTCCTGCACAACCAGGTATGGTGCAGAGACCCCTCCTAGGTGTTGCCAAGTGGCTTAGCAGATATTGGTCACATCAGCATGGGTTAGCACCCGACATAATCAGCAACACAAACGTTCACTAACACCACTACTCTCTCTACAGCCAGGGCTAACATCTTTGTATGGGATTTCTCACATTGTGGATATGTAGCCAACCTGGAGAACTCAGGGCTTCATTGTGCCATGTGCACTGAACTAAAGCCTCTCTCCTGGTAGTGTCATTTGGAGTAGGCTCTTCCTCAGCCATAGTCTTGTTGAGTTTACTTGTGTCTCTCTTTAGAAAGAATTTTGCATTATATCGTCAGATGTACAGAAGTATACAGTGACAGAGAGCTATAGGACAGTTCACTCCATTCTGGAAAGTGTTGATACTGAAAAGACTTTGGAGTCTAGGTTCAAAGTCATATAAGCATTTCTTGTCTTCCCTGATTGTATAAGGCAGGAAGCAAGACTCTGAGAAGGGAGTTGAACAACCAAATAGCTTCATGTTGCTGGAGCATAGGCACATGCTCAGAACCTGAGCAGCTGCAAGTGCTTCTGCATCCACATGGGAGGTCAGTGGTGGCTTTTCTGTCCAGATATTCTGCGAGGTCTCCATCCACAGAGATATTAAAGACCTCACAAACCACTCTAGCTGTTTCTGTTTTGAGCAGCGGTTTGGACTAGCTGACCTCTGGATGTCCCTTGCAACATCTATTATTCTGTGATGGTATGTTAAGCAGCTTGTTCAGTTCCTCTAGGTCATTTCTATGCAAAAGCTATAATAAGCCTGTCTGCATGTTTTGTGTGTTTGATTGATTATTAAATTTGTGAAATTAACTGTTGGACAAAAAATAAACTGCCACCTTCTTTGCCAAAGCAATGTTTCTCCAACAAGCCTCTAGAAGCAAACATAAATATTTAATGGACAATTCATTAAATGTAAGTATTTTCTACTTCAAAAAAAGGATTAATGAGACATAAATCTGTACTGGAAAAATATTGGTTTTGTATTTTACACTTGGGATAAATCACAAAGGAAGCTGCCTGATAAAATGTAGCTCAATTGCATGATGTATTTTTAATGACCTATGATGCCAAAAGTAAAAGATTTTATGTAAGTGAAATTTTTTGGCCCATAGAACAGTCAAAAAGGTTTGATGATCTCACCTACCACTCTATAAAATATTAACATTTTTAATCTAAAATGTCAGTGTATAACTGATGCCTCATGTAAGGGGATTTAATGTCAAATAATGTGTTCATAAGTAAAAATGCATTTTTCTGCTCAGAGGTTTTAGCTATCTGCATTTTTAAATCTGCGAATAATTAATTTTACATGTTTATTGTAATTTTCCAGGCCAAAGGAATTAAAAGATGCATCCTATCTGTTTGTCAGATGAAATCCATATGATTAGCTATTTTGACACAGAAGTCTTACCCAGATGGGTCAAACCTGCATTCATTCAGTATTTGCTAATGGAATTATCAAGAAATGTTTTATCATTGCTTCACAGTTAGATCAACATCTTCCATTAAGATGGTCATGCTGCAGGTATTTCTAATCCTTTTCTGTAGGAAGTGTAGTCCGAGTCAGAGGATATTGTTTCCATGGTAGATTTCCTAGATCTAAGTTACCTTACTGTGAGATCCATCCTGGGGATCCAGGTGCTATTAGAATTAATGACATCCTATCTCATGTTTTTTTTTTTTTTATCTCAAAGGAATTTGTATCTCTCTATTGCAGTCTGTAAGCTCATCGTTGCACAGTAAACTTGAGCAATGAGATAGTATTTGCATTTTTGCTTCTACTCAAGTAACCTACCCTGTTTTTTAAGTTGCCTTCCCACTCACACATTTTTGTCTGCATGAAAGGACATTTGCAACATTTCCCCTTGTTGCTAACTCTGTTCTGTTCCACCATTGAGATCCTGTCAGCTGCTGCCAGAAATTAAGCACTGTAACAATGACACCTGCTCTGAGTTGGATTAGATGACACAGTGCCTGAATGCTGGCAATAGGTAGCCACCTGCCTGCATTGCTAACTCCACTGGAGCTGAACCTCTGGAAGTATTTTGCAAAGTGAAAATAAAGCCTTAACCCATCCTCATATTTTGTCATGAGATTTTATACAAAAATAGTTTTAAATTGTAATCATGTGACTCTATCTCCTCGTATCAAGTTATTCTATATTTTATATGTGAGCCTCTTTTTATGTCAGAATTGTTTTATTTGCAGCTTCCTATTTATTAGTTACCACTTTCTTTTTTCGCTCTTATTTTCATCCTTACTGCTTTTGTCCCACAATTTCTTGTAAGTCAAAAGCTTCGTAAAACCTTAATTGAAATGTAGGCAGTGTATTCCCATTTTTCACTAAACCTGTACTTTTACTGAAAGTGTATATGTGAATGATATTGGCACTATTATTTACTAGATTCCTTTGATCTGTGAACGTGGAGGTTAATGCTCATGAGTATGTAATATTTTGTGTGAAACCAGACATATATTGACAGTATCTAAGTAATTACCCAGTAGTGATGTATGAACTTTTGAAAAGTATTGTCAGCGTATTACTGCTGCTTTTCCAGTTCTATGGAATTGCCCTTGTGAATTTACATTTACTTTGGTTTTGAAGAGGAAGAATGGTTTAATCAACTAAAATTTGCTGGGTTTTGTTTTTCCACTTAATTAACTCCACATTGCAAATCAATCTGTGCTGTTAACGTAACAGAGTAATCCTCAAAAACAGTGGAGCCTGTAGCAGTTACTATTTACTACTCTGCACTCAGATGTTGTACAGAGCTTGATTATAGAGAGAACTGTTACTACAGGAAGAATGTTGATTTTCTCTCCTTTTATGTCTTTTCCTCCATTATGGTCTTAACAGAAATAAGCTGTGTTTGCCATAAATTAAACAACTGTTCCCATTCTGGCTTGTTAACTTGCCTTGCAGGGTGTGTTACTAAGTAGGCAAGGTTTGATTCTAGATGCTGGATCTGTTTCAAAATCTTATTTATCTCCTTTTGCTTTTATGAGGAAGACTTTAAAAGGTGAGGAGAGCCCGAGTCTTGAGTATTTTTCTCTTAAATAAAGATAGGGAAAACAGCTTAATGGTAAATCCTGATTTCGTTTCCTATCGGTATGCATACATAAATGAGACCATTGGTTTTTTGCAGTTGCCTCCCTGGTAGTCTCAAGGCAAATAAATGACTACATCGTTCTATTGGAGACACTGTAATTTTATCCTTCTTCAAAGTTATATACTGTGAATCTCTTTTCTCAACTTTCTTAATTTTTAGACTCAAGAAATGCTTGTATTAAGGAGAGTCCTACAGTTGTTTTTGTCTTAAAATGACTTGACAGTATTACTGATAATGATCCAAAAAAAAATCTTTATTGGAGGAGAATGTTTGAGAGGGTATTTGACAAAAGACACTAATCTCCAGCCTTGATTCTGGAAGACAGCCTGCAAATACAGGAAAATGTCAGCTTTTCAAGAGATGTTCAATGTCAGCATAACATTGCATCCATTCAGAATAAAAATCATAACTTCAGAACAAGAAGAGTCAGGTCAATAGTAAATACATACATTTAAATTCTGCCATCAATAGTAGTTAGAGTGTCTGCAGGAGTACATGTGAGTTTAGTGGCCAAGACTTAAATTAAACAGGCTTAGAACCAGTTTGTGCCCACTCTCAGAAGGAGAATAAAAACATGCTCTTTACAAGTTTTCCTTGGCCTAGCTGATAACTGTAACTCACCAAAGCAGGTGTTTATGCTTTTGGAGTTACATAAACAGCCCCTACTTTAGGCTCTTCCACTCCTTATATAATGATACTGGAGAAGAATATGGAGCTTTGTTTTTAAATACATTTCTCATTAATTTTATACAATGTCTGTATAAACTTAATGGTAAAGGATAAAAGTAGCCTTTCCGGAAAGGCAAGTCTATAATATGTGGGCCTATAATACTGCCTGAATTGTCAGATTGGCAGCAATGATATGGTAGTAAAGTGACTTGTCAGTGAAGCTGGAATTTCGGAATTAGTGAATATCTCTGATACAGAGATATGGGCTATGGAAACTCATTATTACCAAATACTGATCTAATATTTTCTGGAATTATGGAATACGATTTCCAGCTGTAGAAGGGAGTTGGGGAGTGGAAAGACAGAAAAATTACAGCTTGTGCAAAATAGTAGATTAATAGCACTGAATGCTGAAACCTGTTGTGCATTGACTATCTGTAACCCAGATACTGGTGATTTGACTTCTACCATACAAACCTGTTTTGAAGATAAGGGTTCAATTAAACTAAATACGTCTTGCTAGTGCTTCTCAATCAGAATAATAACTTTTTTAAAGTTCTTGTAAGAAACAAGTTGTTTTATAAAGAATGCCATCTTTACACTGAACATTTTGAATTTTCATGGTTTTTCATGTCTAGGAACTTGTATTTTTTGACCAACATTTCTCTGGAGAAGAGTACTGTTCTTCCATATGAAATATTCTTTTCTCCAGCCGGTTTCAGTACATGAGTTGCCCGGAGGCTGTGAAATCTCTGCTTGTGTAGATACTCAAGACTCAATGGGACAAGCCCCTCAGCAACCTGATCTGAGCTGGCCTCGCTTTAGCTAGAGACACCCAGAGGTCCTTTCCAATATGGGTTAGTCTGCGATTCTCTGATAAGTCTCTTGTCACACTGGGTTTGCAGTGCTCTGACAACCAGAAAGAATGTTACTACTGACCAGATGAAAATCTGTTTTGCTATGGATACTTCTCCTCAAGAAATAAATTTTAAACGATCAATTTATTTGAATGTTGGTGGCCTGGCAATTATGGTGATAACTCTATGGGCACTGGTGCCACAGGTGAATTCCAAATACTTATTCCATTTTTGTGTTTGCAAAGTGTTTTATCTCATTGTCTGTCCACTTGATTCCTCTGTTTTTCTTTCTTATCATCTAGACATCACTTTCTAGCAGATTGCTCACGTCAGTAGTCATCATTTAAATTTCCAAGGGGAGCAATGTTACATTGACTCTTGTTTGCATGTTCTTATAATGTGAAATTGAGTTTACTTCTCCAAACCATTTAATGAGCCAAGCCTCGAAAGTCAATTAAAACAGAAGAATGCCCATCTTCTCTCAATTAAACATTTAGAAGCTGAAGGATACTGTGTCTAAATACTAATGTAACTGAGAGATTAGGAGATTCCATTCACTAAAGTATTTTCATTACTAAGATGGTGTTCTTGATAGGTTTTTTTCAGATATTTTGATTAGTTATTTTCTCCTTAGATTAAGCAAATTTGACGTTTCATTCAATTACTCCTTCATCTGAATTTGTTCTTCTCTTTCCAGTCTTGTTTTTCTCAGGATTTCTTAGTGCTTTCCTTTATAAACAGTTAACACAAGCAAACCCAAGAGAAATGGATTTCCATACTAATAATTTAGCATTATTATCTATTTCTTCTGAAAATAACTGAACCTTCCAAATGTATTTTTGGTTAGAACTTCTGTTGACAAAGCTGCTAAAATAACATTACAAGATACTAAGTAAAAAATATTCTTTAAATATATGTATTGTCATAACTATATGGAAGTTTTTCATGTTTCTGAGTGAAAACATGCAACACATAAGAAACAATTTAGATGAAGATAGTGTTCACTTGTGAAAGAGCACCCCTACAAGTCATGTTACTGTGGCTGCTGTATCTAGTATCGCATAACCTACAATGTGCTGGAAAATGCCTATAAGCTTCCTGTTGAACAGCCGTCACTAAATTTACAGGCTGTTTTTAATAAATGTCCTCCATTTCTCAAATTGTATTGGTGTGTCAGGACCACAGTTTACTTCTGGATATTAGGCTTATTAGACAGTCCTTTTGATTTTTTTCAGTGTTTGGTTTGTTGTTAGTTTGTTTTCTTTTTTTAATCCAAGCTATTTATGATAAAATTGCCAGTCCGCTGCTGACTTAACCTCATCTTCAGGAGAGTAGTTTGCAGGAAATTTTTAGAGTAGCAGAATGTAGTCTTGATTTTGTGGTATCCACTTGCTAAAGTGTCATGGGAAAACAAAAGATAATTTGCGAAATGTACCTATAAAGAAAAACATAATTGGAGGCCTGAATTAGAATCCATAAAAGTCAATAGAAAGAGTACAACTGAATTCATTGTCTCTGAAGCAGGTCTCTTGGGGGCATTTTGTTGGTGTTGTACCATTTTGTGTTGAAATATTTTTCAAAAAGCCACCAGCAAAACAACAGCAAGATTTTTTTCTTTAGTTTTAATATCAGAAAGTCACTTGTTCCATTGTGCGCTAAATCAATTTTTTCATGCAGCCCAATAGTACTTTGGGTACAAATATTTCTCTGTATCCATTTTTGAAGATTCAAATATTCTATTTGTTTTTTTAAAAAGTAACTCTGTAGTGACTGTGTTGCTTTTTTGTTGGTTTTCTTTTTTCTGTGCTAAAGAAAATAATATATATGTATCCCAACTATTAGGGCTTTCATTCCTTTCACCTCACAAAGCCGTAACAACATTGCAGCTACTCTAAAGACATGAATATGATACAGCAGTTTCAATAATTTCAGCATCTATCAGGAGGGTGGGGGGAAGAATCAAATAGATGTCAAAATTATAAATGTCAGCCTCCCACCCATATAGTCACCGTAGCTTCCAGATAAACAATACTAGATTTAAGATCTCCCAGTAAGTTGTATTAACCAAGAATTAATGTGAGAAACATTTAATATAGTACAATGCCTAAAAAAACTAGGAAATCATCCCTAAAGTCAACTTACAATTTTCTTGACTAGTTTTCTCGATCTTAATACTTTCCTTTTTTTCACACCCTGCACATCTTTACCCATTTCTTGGGTATTCCTCAAACTCAGCTTCTAGTAGCTGTCCCTGTTAATGTGATCCATTCAGTTCTCTAAAGCTATATTGTATGCAATTTTATGAGAATGCAATTGATTTTCATTAGAATTTGAACTATTCATCTTCCAGTACTGACATGTGGACTCATGTCTCAACTTTTCTTGATTGCTAGATGTGCCTCCACACATCTGCACTTCTCTGGGAGTGCAGAAAACCAGGTCAATTGGCAGAATCGGATCTTGACTTGCCATTTTGTTTTTAGCTGAAGTTCAGGACCAAGCTCCCAGACCCAGATTTACCCACCAAACTTATTCCCACCTCACACTTGAGAAACTCACAACTGCATGCCAGCATCCCCTCCATGTCCTCTTTTCCATATGAAGGAAACACACGTGCAGGCCAGAAGGGAGTCACAGCATAGCTTTCAGGAAGACAGAAGGAAAACGAGTTGACAAAACACTGATAGAACCACACGTGCTTGAGGAAGAATCAGGAAGTAGGAGGGGTGACACAAGACCAGAAAAATAGATCTTGGCCACTGACCATGGTTTCTTTGGTTTTTACTTGAAAAAGTAAGCCCTGGTGGCTGTGTTGTTTTTCTTTTGCAGTCATCTCTAACAAACAGTGACATCATCTTTGTGAAGTTGCATGCCCCTTGGGAGGTCCTGGGAAAATATGCTGAACTAATGAATGTAAGAATGCCTTTCAGGTAGGTGTAGTTGTATTTTGTCTCAACCTCTAAAGTCATGCTATAGTGTAAAGCTAATGTAATAGTAATACCAACATGCACATGGAAAACCTCTTCTATAAGATACCACACATCTTCAGAAAATATAAATGGAGTACCTTTGATACCATATTCATAGCTGTTTCATGTTAATGCCTGCAATTTCAGTACAATACTGGTTTGAAATTAAGGTGGGCTGTAGCAGTGCAGCTGTTTTCATGGGGTATTCTATCCTTAGGCCCTTTAATCCCTTCAATGCTGGAGCCCCCTGCATACTTGTGCGCTGCTGTTTTTTAAATGGACATTTCATTGAAATCAATGGGAGGTCAAGAAGATCCAGGTACGTAAGGCAGCACAGAAGGTGTATGTCTGTTGGACGTATCTGGTATGTTCAACACCTGTAAATTGCTTGTATAGTGTGTAATTATGGAAATACAGGTTATAAATAAGAATCCCATCTAAAAGGAGAACAATGCAGAATATAAATGTTTTTTTCTGTGGAGAAAATAAAGAATTTATATTAAATGCTGCTGATAAATTAATTCCACACTGTCATTCAGATTATTTTTATCATTTATTTAATGTTATTTGCATATTGGGCTATGACATTTTCTATGTAAAATATTGATTTTACCCTACTAGTTATCAGAATTGTTAAAGTAGGAAAAGACTTCCACTGGAACTGACAAAAACCCATGAACTGGGAGGTCTTGATTATTCTTTCTATTAGCAGTGTTTATAGATGCATAACTCCATTGATTTTAATGGAATTACTTCCGAGCAAGAGAAGGATGAGACCCAGAATATGCAACTAGTGAGTTGGTGTCCTTTGTAGTATTTCTTCTATTTTCTTCTTACTTAAGGATGAAAAATGCCCCTGGTATGAGACATGCTGTAGCAGTACAGAACATGTTATAAAAAAGGGATATGAATTAAGGAGAAAATTGTAGGTTTATTCTGTATGTATTTTGGTTTTCATTTTCACAGCAAATCGTCAACTGTTCTTTCTTTTGCTTTTAGTGCTAAAGAGAAAAATATAAAATCTGTCGCCAGTCATTGCAAAATATTAATATTCTTTAAAAAAAGTGTTCTAGTCCTAGAAACAATGGGCTGGGCCGAAAGTGTACTTCCTTTGACTTCTGTGGCATTCCTTGAGATGAACCTGCCCCAGTAGGAGCGTAAGGTCTCAAGATTAAGAAATACACCAGGAGCTTAGATTTTAGTCACTGTAAGCAGCTTGTTCCTTCCTGATCAGAAGTCTCTTTTTTTTGAAAGCTGTCACTCAGCAGACAGCAAAGTCGATGCCATACAGTTTATACAGAAAGCATCGAATATACTAAAGGTTTGTCAGCCTGCTACAGGACCATGGCTTCATTCTTTACACAACCACAGAGACAGAATTATTACAGTATTGCTAAGAGGAAATAATGGTGATTTACTAATGCCTGCTGAGCAGAGTCTTAAATTTTATTTTAGGAGCAACAGTATTGTTTACCGTATAAAAACAAGGACCAACATTTTACAAAATGTCCATTAGTCTAGACTACCTGTTTCCAGGTGCCCTTGTCTAACCCATTGTTTTAAGGGCTTGTGATTGCTTACAGCTCCCGATTTTTTAGGTTAGAATTGTCCAAAGTCCACACATCAGTGAATAAAAGCCTTGCTGTCTCAAAGCAAGGGTGCCAAAACAGTGGATAGTTCTGAATATCTGAAGCAAAATCAAGTGGATGGCATCAGACACACTTGGCTTTGACTCTTCTCTGCTCCTGCTAAGTAGAGCAAGATAAATGAAATTATCTTGTGGAGAAGTTGGCTAAAGGAATCTGGCCAACACGAAATAGTTTTGAAAATTTCACTTCACCAGTACAACATAGACACTGATAACAAAAATAATGTCAAAATATTATGTGTTATTTAAATTCTAAGTTCTGAAAATTAACCTGGAATACTAACCAGTTTTCTTTCTATAGTTTATAAAGCATCAGTACTGTCCGATTTTAGAAAGCTCCCAACCATGCTTGTTTCCAAGGCACTAACAGCTACAGTGCATTTAATATACACACGTATTCAGAATGTGTGTGGTGCAAGCCCTTCATTTTCCAGAAGTGGTACAGTTCAGCATTACATGATGGAACCTCTCAGAATATACAGAAACCACCTTGATTTAGGAATGATCTTCAGCAGATGACAAAGTCAGCCTCTGGAGGAGGAAACTGGAGTTCAGGCAGGCACCCAAATCTTACACTAAGGAGCATCAGTCCCAAACCTAACCCTAAAAGCCTTCAGTTTTTCTTAACAATCATGAAGGTGTGATCTCTCTGCTGAAAATGAGGGGTCTAATCCTGACAGCTGTGGTGTTATAGGCACTTACGAGGAGAGCAAGAGCTGCCAGCAGCAGAGTGGGACAGGAAGTGGACTCCCCGTTCTGGATCTACACAGGATGGTTAGGGGGCTACTTTGCCCCACCAGGCTGGTTGGGAAGCAGGCCGAGAGTGTAGTCAGCATGCGTCTGCTCATGCACCCTTGTCTGCTCACTTGTTCCGCACATGCACTCCCACACAGCTTATTACCCTGACAACAGAAATCAGCTGTGCTTGTATCGGGCTGCATACTTGGGGTGGGGGACTGCCTGAGCACATGCTCATTTGCTTGAGTAGCTTATATTCTGTTTCAAGAGACGTTACTCCAATAGTGAGCACTGATCCCAGTTGGTACTGCATGTGTTATGGTGTATTGCAGCACCAGGTACCACTTCCTTGGCTTCTATAAGTGATTCCTCTTTGTGTTTAACCAAGTGCAGCTTTAATAATTCACTAGTGGATGTGAGATAATTTATCCATATTTGTATCAGTCCTATAGAATTCCTGCAACAGTTTATGGACTTCTTTGAAATAGAAATGTCTTTGGGTCCCCATCTTTCATACGTAACAAATAGCCGAAGAGAAGACAATGGGAAAATTATGACCTTCTTACAAATCAAATGCCACCAAAGTCTGTGTGGCTTCCTGTGACAGCTCTGTTAATCTCTCTTTTAGTCTCTTCCTCCACCTCTTACAGGCTTCTGTCTTCAATCTCCTTTCCTTCCTTGCTAGTTCATACTGTAACTGACGATGGGTTTTCTTCTCGACTGGCTTCATTTTTGCTGTTCTTCCAGGAGAAAAATCTATTACCTGCACCGCCGATACAAGTTCATGAATAGGTGAGTACAATTCTCATACCAGTCCAGTTTATGTTCATTTGGACCCAATAACAAAAATAATGGTTAAAGTCAAGCTGGAAGGAAAAGTTTATTAGCTATGTTAGTAGGAAGGGTGGAGGGAGTGTTTACACACTAAGACATCTGCAAAAACAAATACAGAAGTTGCATTTTTAGAGCAAATGCAATGTGAAAGAGGCAATTCGTTTTATCAGTGTTGCCTTTTTTAGGAATAAGGAAATATTTTTCAGTTTATGGAGGCTTTTAAAGAGGAATAAGTGTGTTAGTGCAAACACTGTATCTCCTTTTTTGTGTAACTCATTAGGGAGTTTCTTGGGGTTAAAATACCACAGTTACAGCTTTTTTTTTTATTTCCATGCACCTTGCTTAATTGTAATGGCAATAATATTATTTATTTATTGCTTCCTCTGTGGGGATGCTTAGTACTTTGTTGGTAGATAGAAAGGCAATGAACCAAGTTCATCTCTGATGTAACATTATTAAGGTTGAGAGATCATTATTTTTCAAGAATCTTTAAAGTGCTTTCATTCAATTATTAAATATCTTTAAGGTTATGTTTGATGCCTGGTTTATGTCTGACTTAATGCAATGAAAATCTTCCAGTGCTGCAGTTTGCATTTTCTTTTTGATACCTTGAACAATTAAATGAAAATGCCTAAAAAACCTAAAAATTATACAGATTTGGCAAAGACCAGATCATATGTTGGCATTTAATGTCACAGTGGTGTTGATGCAGTTTTCAAAAGGGCCTAGTATTTAATTTGCTGCATTGCTCTGAGGTCAGTGGGAAAATTCCTGTTAACCTCAGAGAGACAAGAATTAAATTTGAAAGATCTACTTTTGGAGTAAACGACTATATCACTTTGCAGATGACATCAGTAGATGAACATCCATAGGAAAATAAATCACATTATCACCCTGCTGTATGAGTATATTAAAAAACATTTTGTATATTAAATTCCATCAGTGTGCTGGTGACTTGAGAGTATCAGCACTGATCTTACATTATAGTATTTGCTTCTTTATATTAGAAAGCACCAAATGGGCTCTTTGTGAAGTTAGGGCATTTTACCTCATTGGCACAGGCTAAGAGACACACAGAATTCTTCTAAAGCTTGTTGGTGCTCACCTACTTTCCGTCTTCACCTTACAACAAATACTATAGCAGCTGTTAACTTTGGAATTTGTCTTGATTTTATTTAAGACATGTCTGCTTTGACAAAAACAATAGATAGGAAGGAGTAGTTGAAGATTCTAACATTTATATGTGGTGTATGAAATTTTGTTTTACATTCATTTTCTTATGAGTCAGGATGCAATTTGAAGGCAGTATGGGAAGAGATATGATCTTTTTGTGGTATTTTAGTTCCTAAGTGAAGAGAACACTTGGCTAAATTCAATTTTGATGTTCAGGTCTATAAACAGCTGCTTGAGGTGGACAAGCTATAACTGAATAGTTCCAGTGGGAAAAAAGAAAACATATTCAACTTCATTTTCATTTATGTGAAACTCAGATATACAGCTTCAATAAAAATATCTGTTTCCTCTACTCCTAGTTCAGTGAAGATTACAAGTAATTGAAGCCTTGGCATATTTTTTGAGCTAAGCCAAATATTATATTGACAAAATTTATTTTAAAGAGGGCTTTTGTTACAAGGCAAAGCCCAGAGCACATCACTTGTAACTTGCCAAACTGACTTGGATTTTCTCCCTGAAAAATTCTAGTAATCACGAAATTTCAAATGACAAAACTCATCTAATACATTTTAGAGGAAAGGAGGGGTATTGGGTACCTATACAGTAACTGCATTGTGATTAAAAACTAAACTAAGGCAATATCTAGCACTACAATATGTGTAAATCTCTATCAAAGCTGATCCACAGATAAAAATCAGTCTCTATTCGAAATATTATTAAAATTTTCCTAACTTCCTCCTTCCTTCAAAAAAATTATTCCATCCCTACCCCACTTCCTAATGAGAAAACAGTTTTTCTGAAATTGTTTGCAAAACCTTTTGTGTGAGTTAAGCCCAATATGTGTCTTTAGAAAGAGGATACTGAGCAAGACTAGACTTGGAAAGGAGGGGCAGGATTGAAGTGGAAGAGACTCTGTCTTGGAGACATTGTGTGAATTAAGATAATTATTTTCTGCTTTGTGAGGCTAATGAGTGTTTTTAAAGATGGAATTTAAGAAGGATATTGTTATTGGATCTTCCACTCTCTTCTTTCGTTGTGGCTAACTTTACAGTGCCTCATCACTCCATGCACTCTTTTGTTCTTGTGTAGGTTGCTCTGCTTTCCAAACACCATTCCCCTATTCAGCTGAGTATATAAACTTCCCCCTAAGGGAAAGTGAGGCATGGATTAGCCTTAAAGAAATTATAAAACACAGTAGATTTTTAACACTGTGTTTTTCTGTTAGCACCAACACCAATCTTTCAGCTTTTCTTTTGAGAGGTGCTCCAGTAGAGTACAAAGCCTGTGCTGTTGGCTGATGGCACTGTTGGAGTGCGTTGGAGGCAATTTAAGAATTTGGTAGTTTCTCTTTTCAAGGAAATAACTAGCTTTTGTTCCCTAGGGATGGTTTTGCTGTACTGTATGTTCTGGGCCTTGAAGAAAGGCTTTGCAACCTTGTCAGACCTGTTTGCCAGCAGGCTCACTAAGCGTGCCAGGTAATCTGAGCCTTGAGAAGGGCAAACCAGTCAAATTCTGTGTACACTCAGTGAGAAGCCAACATGAATAATGCATTGCTCTTAAGTGGGGAGAGTACTCTCTGCCTACTTAGTGTGCCTGCATGGTGTGATAAACCTGCAGCACCCATATCTCAGATGTGCACATTGAGTTGCAGAATGAATGGGAAAGGATTGCAGATTAGCAAGGGTGTTAATAGCTTAGAGATTTCCCATAACAAATAAGCATGGAACAGGATGTTTAGAAAACCCTTCTGCCTGTTTCCTCTTCTGTTTTGCATACTCAGAGTCACTAAGCCTGCTGAACATACAGTAATGCAGAGCGTGTGGCCTTTACAGAGGAAAAACCGGAGATCGAGAGAGGGAATTCCCCAGTAATGAACTTAATTTTCCCTTGTCATTCCTACCAGTGTCTGCACAGACTAACTCAAGGCTGTCAGACTGAATGCTGCAACTGATGAGTTACAATTGGTTAGACCCTTTACAGCCCGGGAATCTGACATCTTGTCTGCTCTCATGCACAGACATTTGCAAACTATCTCCTCCTGTGGCCTGAACTGCTGGGACAATGCAAACACTGCCCATGAGGAGTTTATGTTAATTTAGTGTAAGCCTTATGTTATGTTCACATACATATTTCAGTTCTTCCAGACAGTCCTGATGGTAAATTTGTCCCCCTCCCGCTATTCCCAGAATGGAAATACACAAATGGTACTAAACCAAGTAGAGCCAATTTGGTTACAATTTTGAAATGTACCCATGTTTAAAAATTAGCATTATCTCTCTTATCCAAGATAAAAATACCTGATGGGAGAAGGTTGAATATTCCAGGAAATATTATATGTAGTTTAGATGAAAGTATGTAATAATTTCATGTCACTTTCCCACACACTCAGCTGCTTGGGTACAGATTGCCCTTCCTCAAAGTGACTGTGCAGAGCTCACAGCAATTGCTGGTCATGGAGTTATTGTGCTGACTTCTGCCAAAGGAAAACAAACTACATTTCCAGTCCTTTAACTTTAGCCAGGACTGGACTTAAACTTCAAAGGATGCATCTTCACGCCCTTCAGCTCCAGCCCCGAAAAGATTCATTCCGTGACTGATGTTCATAGTCCATAATTTCTAGTCTGTTATTTTTACAGGCAGGGATCACTGATCAGGACTTGAGGGTGTTAGGAACTTCTAAGAGAGTAGGGCTCATTGTCCCAGACATATCTCATCTTTCTAATGTGTTTTCCATTGTAACATTTCAGTTTGGATTTGAATTTGTTTTAGATTGTCTTCTCAAATCAGCTCTCACTCTGCCCTTACCATTCATTTCAGTGTGCATCTTTGCAAGTGTGCACCTGGAACTAAATCTTTCCTTTGTCTAGCTTGATCTTAGTTTGCTTTCACCTTCTAAATGTAAAAATCTGCATAGCAGTCACCTATTTATCTATACACCGAGTATTCTGGTTTCACGGAGGTTGTAGTATTGCAAGACACTACAAATGAACAAAGTAGCCTATTTTTTACAGCATCAGTAGTGAGGTAAGGATCCATACAGAGAGCAGTAGTGATGCAGCTTGCTGGGGTTTAGCTGCCAAAGCTCTCTGCCACTGTCCTCTGCTGTTCTAATGTTTATATGTCCAAAGTCTAATGTGTCAATTAAGCCTGAAATGTTAAACTAACTGAAGATCTGAGAAATAAAGGTTTAGAGAGTTGCTAAGATCTTACTAGGCTTAATAAGATTTGTAGCACTGTGTACCATCAGCATTGCTTTTCTCTTGAGACAAATTAAGATGTCCCTCCACTGAAAGCTGTTTATTAATAATCAAGTTCAGCACACATAATTTGGTCTGCCTCAAAAAAGTCAAATATGTTGCCTCTTTTCCAGTTGCAAATATTAAGTGGCCTAGCTTGCCATCATGTGTTCTTTTGTAAGTGTGCTGCAATCTAATGAAAAAACACTATCTCAAATGCTCACAATTTTCCTCTGCTGCAGGATCGAGAAACAAATAAGCAGGTTTCGAGGATGGTTACCTAGAAAGCCAATGAAACTGGACAAGGAGACACTGCCAGATCTGGAGGAGAATGACTGCTATACCGCTCCATTCAGCCAACAAAGAATCCATCAGTGAGTATTTTATTATAGCTTAACTAAAAGATGAAACCTTTTCCTTTTTTATTCACCTTGGAAGAAATAAATTTCTTAGTTCGTGTCCTAAAAAATAGTGCTTTCAAATTAGTTCTTTGTCACAAAAAGAGTCCTGAGAGAGCATAAAGTCTGTCTGTATTTCTAATAATTAAAGGTCCATCTCAAAGCTAAAAGAAATCAATGGAAAAATTCATTTTTATTCACTGGAATTACAACTACATCCATAAAGTAGTCAGATGGCTAATTCTCTCTCGAGTCAGAACTACAGTTGTTTTTTGTTTCTTAAGGATGTGATTAAAACTTCTTTTCAGCATCTTTAGCATAACCAAAATTAGTCCTAACACTGATGGTCAAAGTAAACTGATACTGTGTTTCATTCCTAGTTGCAATGGTAGAACAAACAGAACTCTAAAGAAAGCAGAGCATGTAATTTTCTTTGTATTTCTGTCTTTTACGGAAGGAAAACTGCTTGCAAAGTGCAAGTGTTAAGACCTGTCAGTGACACCTGTCCAAGCATACCAATAGCACCAGTGTTGCACCAACGTCACTAGAGAAACCATTTGATTAATAGAAGTCTTTATTCACTTGCAAAATGCAAAACAGAAAAAGCCCTTGTGACTTTCAGATCCCATGTTGAATTTCAGGGCTGTCAAATTTTGGAGAAAGACGATGTCTTACGAGTAGTTAACAGTGTTTGTGATATTGGAAATAATCATTGACTACCTGAGGAAAAAAAAATCACAAGATCAAAATTTGGCAGCATTGACTGGGGTACTAACAGGAGACACAGAGTTAATTACAGGCACCTCAAAGTCTAAAAATTTGAAATATGTGATTCTATTCAGGGAAAAGGCAAATTGAGGTAATGCTCTTAAAAGCCTCACTTTGAATGAACAGTTTTTCGGCAATGGGATTTATTAGCTGCAGTAGGAATAAAAAAAATAGACCTCCTCTGCCACAAGCAGTGTCTTTCCAAATACAGCAGAAAAGGAAAATCGGGTGCAAATCTCCACGGAAATGTCAGCAGAAGTCTGTTAATAGCATCAGTCACTAGCCATTCTCCACTGAATGTCAGTGTCCTGAATAGATGTCAAGTTCAGAATTCAGTCTTCTGATACCGGAGCAAAAAGATGGGTCAGTTGTTGTGCCCTACAAGAGGAGGAATAGGTGCAAAGTAGTTCAATAATAGACCAATAATAATAAGAAATTAAGAAACTGGGACATCTGGGTTGATATTTTTATTAATAGCAATCTTAACTATTAACTATTAACTTCCCTTAAATTTACAGCATGTAAGAAAGTGTTTTTGTGGCTGTAAAAACACTTTTTACAGAAAAAAGCATATATGGACCAGAATTTTTTTTTTCATTCTTCTGCCTTGCTCAAGTTTGTGTTGGTAAACTTGCAGGGGGAGTTATTAAATACTGTGTTAGTTTCCTTAACATTCCCCACATTTTTTGTTTTGCTTTCTGCACAGTCTTCCCTTCCTTTTGTGTTGGGATTGATAAAATGCTGGTTCAGCTGCCCTCTTTCTCCCAAAATGCGCTGGCTCTGACAAGATTCTTGTGTCCCCATCATATTCCAGCCTGTTGGCTGTGTCTGTCTTACTCTGATTTACTAGAATTTTCATATAGAATCATAGAATCATAGAATGGGTTGGGTTGGAAAGGACCTTAAAGATCATCAAGTTCCACCCCCCCTGCCATGGGCAGAGATACCTCCCACTAGACCAGGTTGCTCAAAGCCTCATCCAGCCTGGCCTTGAACACCTTCAGGGATGGAGCATCCACAGCTTCCCTGGGCAACCCGTTCCAGTGTTAACCACCCTCATAGCGAAAAATTTCTTCCTAATGTCTAGTCTAAATTTACCCTC
>VZTO01001368.1:44192-63619 GCA_013400615.1 Syrrhaptes paradoxus
ATGAGAAAAAACTTCTTTACAGTGAGGGTGACAGAGCACTGGAACAGGCTGCCCAGAGAGGTTGTGGAGTCTCCTTCTCTGGAGACATTCAAAATCCGCCTGGATGCGTTCCTGTGCAATCTGATCTAGGTGTTCCTGCTCCGGCAGGGGGATTGGACTGGATGATCTTTCGAGGTCTCTTCCAATCCCTAACATCCTGTGATTCTGTGATATGGAGCACATACGGCTCATGTGCCACATAGAGACTGGAGCATCACAAATGGAGAGGCAATCCCCATAAAACTCTGCAGCCTGTTTCATTTCTCTGCTGTTTAAACTCCATCCTTCCTCAGGAGGTAGAGAAGCATCCCAGAACTTCACTTGTTTCTTCCTCAGCTCCTGAGATGACGGCAGCAACAGCTCTGAGCAATGACAGTGAACAGAGGGGAGAGAAGAAAGAAGAATTCATGTGGTGCACACAGCCGTTGCATTTAACACACACATGTGCGGTCCCTGCCTGCCTCAAGATCCCAAGCTCCCTCACATATCTACTTATGTTGTATCTACCACGAGCACAGGGCAAAACCCATCTCAGCTGTACAGGTTTTGCCTTTCTGCCAGACTTTGGAAGAAAGCATATTCTGCCAAGCAGATATTAATGCAATCACTGAAAGTGCTATTTATGTTGAATTAATGCTTCTCATTGCTATGTTCTTGCTGCTATCATTCCCCCATGAATAAGGAAAGGAATCATGATTCCTCACCTCTTGCTCGATGAGGTTCAAACACCTTCAGGTAGTTAGTGCCAGTATTTAGTTTAGCATTGCCTGATAGTTGTTCAGTCCTATTTCGGTGACTTTCCAAGTTAAAAGTGCCCACATCTCAGCAATCATTCATTGTTTCTCTTGAGGTTCTCATTAAAGAGGGACAAGGCCTGACTGTGTGGGGTGTATGATTACTTTTTTGTGACAAATGGCAATCCTTTTTGTTCAGGTTCAAGTATATTTTCTGGTCTTGTAGTACTGCAGACTGGCTTGTTCTTGCTCTGTGTGTTAGCCCAGCAGCTTTTGTAAGACATGCAGTGAACGTATTTTACAATGCTGTTATCATATGGAAATTAAGAGTTTCAGTTGTTTTTCTGGCCTGCAGTTCAAAAATGTAAAGATCTTCCCTGAAGTTTGCAGCCATCAAGAAATACAGCCTTTCATCTAAATAGCTTCCTTGGACCATAATTTATGGGTTCAAACTTCAGTCTTGGTGTGAGGTCCCTGATTTCCCTGAAGTTATTCTAAAGATGGATTTAGCAAATTAATCTTTAAACCTCTGGCATAATAAATGATAGGTTATGATTAATATTTGAACTAGTCTTTCCTTGTATTATATCTTAGTTCATCAAAATCTATAAAAGATGACATTTTCTACATTTATCTTTTACTGTCAGTGGGCTTCAAACTTCATTTAGCCAGCTTACTATGAAAATGTGTTTCTCTTTCTACTTAGCAGTTTTCCTGGTCCTATTGGTAAATAACTGGATACTTTTGATTCTTAGGTCTGAATCGATTGCTCAGTAATGGCTCCTATGAAGCTGCATTTCCTCTTCATGAGGTATTTTTCTCAGATTTTTTTTTCTTTTGGGAAGACATTTCCTGCAAGATGAATTCTTAGTTGTGTAATAATTTATTCTCAGTCTTATTAATGTTATTACTCTCTTTTACATTCTGCTTCTGCCTCTGAAATCTCTCCCATTTATAATGCTTTTTTGTTGGAAAAAAAAGGTTTTTTTCTTGACAAAAGAGATTAGTAAGGAGAGTTGTTCTGGATCTATTCTGTAAAAAGTTTTTGAGTTTTATACCATAAATCAGTATGTTTTCAGAGGGGAAAAATATCATTCTGTGGTTTTCTCTGAGATTCTCCAATTTATAGCCTTTGACATGAACAACATTTATCACAAATTTCTTAGGAAGAATAATCTCAAATCTAACTGAAGTCAGAGGAAATTGTCCTTTTAATGTCATATTTAGCTCTTGGTGCACAAATGTGGAGTTTGCATAAGTTGTGTTACCCATACCACTAGTGAGAGAAATTTCTTAGATATTCATTTTGCTGCTGTTGTTCATTAATGTGCAGCTTTGTATTTCAGGGAAGTTACAGAAGTAAGAATTCAATAAAAACACATGGGGCAGAAAACCACAGACACCTGCTCTATGAGTGCTGGGCTTCCTGGGGAGTGTGGTACAAATACCAACCGCTAGACCTTGTGAGGTAAGACTTTCCTACTTTTAGTAGGTCACTTTATAGGTGCTTTCAGCATAGGTTATCTCTCTTCTGACAAAACCATGAAAAGCTCAGTTAATTCCTGTGTTTTTTAAAAACTGATCCTGAGGTCATGGGAATCCATTTCATTCGTGGTGCTGCTACATTCAAAAAAGTAACTATAGAGGAGCACGTAGGAAGACCTGAAAGTGAAAGAAGTTACCTTCTAGAGTTTTCTGACACCGTAACTTCCAGTGAGGGGTTTGCAGAATATTTAAGAGAGAAAAAAGGAAGAGATAAATCTTTAGAGGCTGGTAGACTTGATTGCATGTCTACCCAATGGAGGAGGAGTTCCTCCTCCTCCAAGCATGACTTTGGTGAAAAACAGGCTCCCATTGACTAGATATTTTTTTTTTCCAAAAATGCAGCCACAGAAGGAGCCCTGAATGAAATTTAATTATGCTGAGAAATGGCACGGAGCAGAGCTCACAGTCATTGAGTATGCTACTGTGTTCAGCAGCAATAGTGGTAGGTGGGTGGAAGTCCCTCCTGTACCACCTCCTGTAAATTCAGCCCAGCCACATCACCACAGTCTGGATTTGTATTCATCTTGGAAGTAGCCTCCAAAGAAGAAACACTGAGAAAGCTGAGACATGACTCCAAATTCTTATCGCCCTTTTAAATTGTGTTTTCAAATAGGCTTGCATGCACTAGTAGAGGATTACATATTTTTAATGCATATAGAGAGAGCCAGAGCCTTTACTGATCATGTTGGCAGAACTATTATTTGGCATCAATGGGCTTTTTCTACTTGAAAAGAGGAACATCAAGCTACATGGGCATATTAATAAAGTCTTAAAATGTATTGGGATCACTGAAGATATTGATACATTGGCTATTAGGAAGGGTCATACAGAACACGCAATTGGTCCAAATATTAAGTTCCCCTTTTGTGAGTCCTGTAACTGATAGAAACCTTTGCTTTCAATGATCCTCAAAATTGTTTCCAGATAGATTTGTAGAGGCTGGCCCTGGAGACAGAAGGTGTTATTGATATAAAACCCATCCCTTTCATAAAACAGAAGGTATTAAACTTCCATAGAGAAGTTGTTCACAGAGAAATATAATTTTAAAAAATTTACTGATTCATGTAATTTTTAAAATGCTTTAGAAAACAAAGTAATGTATTTGTACTTCATAATTCAATCCTGAAAGCTTGTTATTTCTTTTTTAATATACTGGCCTGGACAGAAATATGGAATTTTTCTCAAATTGCACTATGGAAATTGCTGATTTACTGAGGAACCATCAGTTACACTGAAGTTTTTTCTTTTTAATTTCCCAGTATACAGTAAGATATATCACAGTATAAACAACTCATGTCTATAATGTTTTTTAATCATTTGTCCATGGTGGTCAAGGCTACTGTTCTTCATCAACATTTCTTGTTCATGAAAGTGTTGTTGAGCCAATATCTGGGCTTTGGTTTGATTTGGTTTATGAATATGGACAATCAGGCATCTGGAAGGTTTTTTAAGTATGACAACAAATGGTAACAGAGTGAGCAAGGTTAGACATGTGATTGTTCTGGACCTCGGTAGCAGCCTTCTTGAGTAGCCTGGGTTTGATGTATAAGATTTTGTAAGATGCTTTAGCTGTTTATCAGACAGTGACATCCCATATTTTTCCAGAGCAGTTTTACAAAGAAAAAAAACCAATCAAAATAGCAGACCCCCTAGCTGAGGTCATGAGTGTCCTGTGGTGGTTCAGAGTTTACCCAAGGAGGAGGGGAGCAGGGGGAGCTGTGAAGCTCCCTGAGCATTTGCAGCAGCACAAGTCTCAGCAGTCATCAAGCTCCACAGGGTTCAAAGCTGCAGCCCCAACCCAGCCTGTCATTTGCTGAATGGAGAGCACCCGTGACTGCAATGAATTCACTGAAGGAAAGGTAACAGGAAGGGGAAGGGAATGCCTTTTTCTTCTCACTTTGCAGATGATAGATCCCTCACATTTCCTTAGCTCATACCAAATCTTTCCTCTCTGCTGCCACTCTCAGCAGCTCACGTGTCTAGTGAGCTGGAGATTTTTCTTGAAGACCTGATAACACCAGCAAGACCTGGTGTTCATTTCACTCAGAAGTATCTCAGTGCACATACTTTAAACAGAAGCTTTTTTTTAGTACCAGTTCTGCAGCAGGGGCAACTTTTTAATTTTTTTGCCCCACCAACAGCTGTGTGGAATGTGCTTGAAGGAAGTAGTGTTGCCATCTGTACAAAAGAAGTGGCTGGATGTTAATTCTTCCACAGACATCTGGCCAGAACTTACTGCTGCTAGCTGACATTCCCCTTTACTATATGCTTTAGAAAGGCTAATTAGTAAATCAGATGTAGATAATCTAATTATCTCATTAATAGATATGATATTTCCACCTTAAAGTCAAGTTGCCACAATGGTAAGCCAAATTGTTCATATTTTGTTGCTGTTTTATTTTTTCCTTAGCTGTTAAAATGAGGCTTTACATCTCCCGTGCTGTCAATTTGGTGCCTCCCAGATTTCATTTAATCTTGTCAGCTGCCTGTTATGGAAATCTAGTTACTAGTCACTAGAAATAAATGAGAAGTAATTTGAGGGGAATTGCATGATTCTGCTTTCAGTCTGCTTTGAAATACATGGCAGTATGAAGGCGCAGACTTGGCACAATTGCGAAGACACTCTTTTTAATCACCAGATGTGGTACCATGATTTTAATTACACTTCTGTTGGAATTTAGTATGCATAGTTACTTTACAAGAATAATTTAAGTTCCTTAGAATTGATAGCAATTGGAAAGAGGCAGGACTTACTATATTTATATGCTCTGGGACCATGTAAATCAATGCAAAGAGTTGCAGTGATTCCTGGAGGCTTTGGATCGCCTCCTTCACACTTCTGCTTCCCTCTAGGTTGTGCACAAATTGCTCCTACTGCTGCTTGTGCATGTTATTTACAGGACAAAAAAGGGAGGGAGAAAACTATATAAAGTGATTATAAAGCTACCTAAATGAACCTGAAAGCAAAAATAATGCCCAGGTAACTTGCATTTTACTCCATGTTTACATTAAATGACTTGATTGCAAGCTGACAAGTCCCTTTCAATCTTCTGTCAAGCCTTCCTCCCCACCCCATTGTTCCTGACATAACATGAGAGTTTGACGTGCCCAAAACACCCTCATAACTTGTTTCTGTGATGTAAAAAGTTCTGCATAGAATTTCATTCTGACCTGCAAAAGAATTAATGAAGATAGATAGGTTCTTGTCTTGAGTCTGAACCTGTGTATATTCTAGCTCCATAACTTCCTTCTAGGCATCCTAAAAGCAAAAGATTATATAATGAAGGTTGTTAAACACAAAAGAATCCAATATCATATTTTATGGGTCTGAAATCAAACTTTGTAGCTTAATACTTCTTTTAAAATGTGCCTTATTGATAAATACTGAGATTAAAATGTTGTTCCAGCCTAAGTCAGTGAAAGTTCTACCATAGGACTGGGATGAGGGGAGAAACTGTTCACCACTAAGGTAAATGATGTTGGAAGGCTAGTATACACACTAGCATAAAACTGAGAAGCTGGAACTATCTTTTTTTTCTAATGGTACAACTTATATGAGGATAAGCAAGATGCATTATTCTGTTAGGTGCTTGGGTTTTTTTAATGTCTCTGCCTGTTAGGTTAGGTGTGGAGGAAAATTTCTGTGGGAGAACCATCAAAGACACTAAACGTTTTTTTCTGTTCTTATTAACAATCTGAAAAATTGGGTAGTAATAAATTAGCAAAATTAACAAATGTTATCAACACTGAAAAACTTCAAAGAGTCCTTCAATGAGCAGAGTGATGACAGATGAAATTTAGGCATAAGTAATGCACAGTGATGCACCCTAGAAAAAAAAATCCCTGGAGTTCTTCATGTACATTACTGAATTCTGGCTAAAGTGCCAGCATGCAGGTAAGAGAACTGCCATCACTCTGGAGAGCTATATGAAATTTCTGTTCCATATATAGTGACACAGAAGAAACAAAGAACTTGTTCTTCATGTTTGGTGCAAATTGAAGGGAAGGAGTGGCAGAGGTGTTTCTAAACCATCTTCATTTCCTGAGGGTCATAACAGTCTAGGCTAGCCCAATTATGGATTGGAATAAATGTGGAACTGGTCTGAATATGGCACCTAGGAAGGTCTCCAAAGACCTTGTAACTGCCATAGTTTGTTCTATAGCACTCAACCTACAAGTATCTGAGCAGAGACTTACAGAAAAAACACACTAACCACAGGACCAGAAGAAATGACATGTTAACTTAATCCTGATGCAAATTACAGTAGTACAGCCTGTGGAATACCAGGTGTGAAGTAAAAGGCAATAGTGGAAGTAAAAGGCTGTTTGTCCATATTTAAACTGGTATGTATCAAAGTAATGACAACATTCTGCACTTATTTTTAATACCAGGTTCCCAAATGGCCTTAGATGCCTTTTCCTTACATTGCAGAGATTTGGGTTGTTCTCCATCATGTCCACTCTTTATGTACACACTGAACATTGCTTGGGTCTTCATCTAGGACAAAGCTGTTTGATCTCTAGATCAAAAAAAAGAGTACTATGATTTGCATCATTAGATGGAAAGGCTCAGCAGGATAGGAGATGAAGTTTGTCCTGCATGTTTGTTGGCTAAGGAGGTGCAATGAGGAAGCATTCATCCTTGAATGTAGGCAATTCAAATAAAAAAAAAAGATCTTAATGAATGTTAGGTTTACTTCACTACTTCGAACTATGTACATGGAGAAAAATAGGTCATAAATATTCAGTGGAAGCAAGCTCAAAATGTGAGCTTGCTTTTTCAGTGAAGCAGGCACAGCTTGACATCCTAGGTGTCAGGAAAATAATCAGGTGAAAGAGTTTACTGACACTGTTAGTCAGGGCTCAAAAAGCAGTTTCCAGGGTGGCTTTTTGCAACCAGATCTGCTGCCCTTGTCAGGACTGAGCATGCTATTGCTAGCTTACCACCTCTTTAGCCTGTATATTTTGAGTCTCTGTTGAATGACAGAAGAGTAAAAACAACATGACAATATTTGACTGCTCATACAGGGCTGGTAAACTCAAGTGATAATCAGTGTAGGTCAATATCATACAGCAGAGCATGAGCTCAGCCCAGACAGATATTGCTCATGCTGGAAAGTTTTTATATCCATTTGAAAACTGATGAAATTTGTCCATTCCAGAGTGTTTCTTTCTCTTCTCCACTGCCGCCAGCATTAGAACCCATCATGAGTCTTTTCCTCCTCACTGTGAAAGGTTGACCAAAGATCTTTTCTGGTAGCATAAAGGAGCCAGCTGTGCTGCCTCAGTGCATTCTTTGTCTCAGGACAGATCAGAAGTTGCATTACTGTAAAAGTGGGTTTTCAGCAGCAGCTATTTTCAAATTCAGTTGATATGCAAGTTTAAGTTGCCTGCAAAGTCTCTGAAGTGCAAGAATATAATCTTGCCTCATTCTTTAAAACTAGTATTGCAAATAATGTCCTAAAATCTCAATTGTAAGAAAAATAATTACATATTGATTTGTGAAGCAGCCTAATCTGATCATCAGCCTACTATGCACAACACCATCAAAACCAGGGCAATGCATGAGCCTGCTCCTATGGTGATAAATTCAGCAGGATTTTGTGTGCTTGATGTATTCTTTAACACGTAAATAAAGGTTTGATTGTGTTTGGGAGGAAGAAAAATGCTAATTAATATGTGGCAAATAGGAGCTTCCTGGCAACTTTGTTGTTAGTGTTTAAGCAATATAGCTAACAAATTAGGATTAATTCAGACTACTTGCCACGAATCAGTGCAAGGTGATACATAAAGATATTTTTAGACCTCGCTTGCACTTTACTTTTTGCCTGTGGTAGAATCATGAGGTTAGTTTTCCAGCAACTGAGCCCAGAAAAGAAATAATCAAATGAAAATAAACTAAATTGGAGAATAACCACTAATTAATTGATTTCTTAGAAATAATTTTGGCTGACGTTTTTTCTGTTATACCAGTTTTAGGGTTGAAACTTATTTCAGTGCAATTATTTGGGAAGTTCAGTTACACAGCCAAAAGGGGAAGAAAGCCATCAGCTTCCCAAACATAAAGAACTAGCTTTTAAAAATAAATTCAGTGTTTCCTTTCCGAGATCTTCACTCATCTCACTGTAGCTGTGGTTAGTAAATTTTTAAACTCACTTTTTAAGCTCATTCATGAGGCAGGTCCCTCAGTGTGGATTTAGAAGCCTAGTTGCAGGCTTTTTCTTCAGGAAATTCTGACTCTGCTCTCTAGTCTGCTCTTCAGATATGATAGAAGTATATATTTTCTATTAACAAGCAAGATTAAGCAGATCTATTCTAATTAGCAGGTAACTTTGCTGTTTTGTGTTTTAAAACAGGCGGTACTTTGGTGAGAAAATTGGGCTGTACTTTGCCTGGTTAGGCTGGTACACGGGGATGCTCTTCCCAGCTGCCTTCATTGGATTGTTTGTCTTTTTGTATGGAGTCACCACTCTGAACCACTGCCAAGTCAGGTAACATGCTCACTTTTATGAGGGAGATTACAGCTGTGCATTATTATGAATAATTTAAGAGATCTTCATGTGAATTGTTAATTATTTCATTTTGAACCATTGAATTAATACTCAGGAAAAGACTGTGCTTTGTTCTTATAAGGTATCTAGTATCAAGCTTCCCTTGTTTTGTGCTCCTGAATTGGGATGGAGGGCAATGCTTCTTGCCCAGCTCCAGTTGCTGATGGTGCTGGCAACTCAGCATGAAGTAGGGCTCCTTCATTACTGGTGTAGCAGGCCAGCAGAAGAGTGGGGAATTTTCACTCTCTTCAAGGCCTTTCCCAAAGATCTGCAACAGGGAGGCATTCTTCAGATGTAGAACCTCTGGACCTTCTGCTGAGTGCTGCATTTCTACCTTATTGCACACTTGAGGCAAGTCACAAGAATACGTCAAACTTAGCTTTATCTGTGGTCATCCTCACCCTCCTCCTACCAAAGGTCACTTCTGACTCAAGGAGAAGCTGGAAATTGTAAAGAGATACTGCTAGGCTGGGCTTGAAGAACTGTATTCTGCAGTTACAACTGTAAACTCTGAAGTCTTAGATAGTCAGCAAATACTAATTATACACATGCAGTTATGAACATCTTGGCTTAAGTGACAGAACCGCTATTGTTGAATAAGTAACTGAATGTTAGTGAAACATCATTCCGTTTTAAGACTGATTGTTGTGCATCAAACTATTAATTTTTATTTTTTCTGTTTTTTCCAGTAAAGAAGTCTGCCAAGCTACAGATATCATAATGTGTCCTATATGTGATAAATACTGTCCCTTCATGAGGCTGTCAGACAGCTGTGTTTATGCCAAGGTATGTTTTAAACTATACAAACAGAAATGCTTTCTTGGTAAAAGCATTAATTTTGCCTTTTGCATTTGACTTTAGTGAGCTTTGGTAGATAAACTCTTGAAAGGACAGATCAAGTTCAGCCAATATTAACATGCATTGTCTTTTACCAAGACTTAGTTTGGGTTGTAAAACACTTGAATGAAATTTGCACTTGGAGATTCTGCAGTCCCAGAGGTTGTGTCCTCAATGCATGTGTTACAGTGTTCTTGGCATGAACCTTTATTTTATGATCCATCCTTTGAACATGACTCCATAAAATGATTGCTTTGGATCTGAAATTATGCTCACACCTGGTGTTGGCAGGGGTCAGTGTCAGGACAGGCTGGCAAATAGTCCTGTCAATTGACAGGTACATTTCACATGTCAAAGGAAGGATCCTCAGGATTGTCAGGCCAGCTGCACTCATGATCACTCCAATTTTATTAGGTGAAAATGGAAAATAAAGCCTTATTATCACAAGTTGATCGCATTATTAATATATCCCTCAGGTAACCCACCTTTTTGACAATGGAGCTACAGTATTTTTTGCTGTTTTCATGGCAGTGTGGGGTAAGTTTTTGTTTTGATACTAAGTAATTGCACAATATTTTCTCAAGACTGTGATGCAACATGAGCCTTTGTAATTTCCAGCACACTTTTTTCAGATGCTGAGAAAATAATATAGGCATGATTCTTTTCTGTTTATGCAAAAAGAAAATGAAAGTGTTTCAAATCAGGTTTTTATGTGATAATAAATTTAACTGAAATAGAAACATGAATGCAGTATGTAGTGTCTATGCAGAAAGTTATATTCTGGGGGTTTTTGTAATTGTTCTTCAATCTGTTGGCACTGAGGCCTTTTCTTTGTCACTAGTTAGGGCTTCTCATAGCTCAGGGCAGCTCAGTTTAGTGTCTGTACTAATTAATGCATTGTTTTTCCCACTTTGCAGAAAGGCCGTAAAGAATAAATACATGTAAACTGCTTGTAATTAAAGCAAAACTCTGATGAAATAAATGGAATATTTATTTAAATGACAAATTGATCCAAGAGTGGTCTAACTATTGCCAGAGAGGCTGAATTTTGTCAATACGACAGTTCTATTTCCAGCTCAACTATTTTTCCTACTGTGGTCTTGTAGGCAGAATTGAAGGCAAGAGGAAATATTAATTTCTGGCAGCACAAAAAGTCTTTCAAACATGCCCTGATCATGCCCAAGCTTTTAGCTGCTACCGTGCCACTCTGGGAGAAGTGTGACACCTTTAGGAAATGCCTCAATGAGGTGCCTCAAAAACGGCTCTGGGTACTTGAGCTATGCTGATTTAGCCATTGTTCTCCTGTTCTCACTCACACATCTCCAACTGCTTTGGAAAGACGTCCAAGTAATTTTTATAATCTCCATTTTAAATTGCAAATCTCTTTACTGAGCCACAAGAGATATCCAGGAGGCAATATCAGAACCATCAGGACAACATAGATCAACCTACCAGCGTGTCAGTTCCTTCTTCCAAAACTAGTTAACTAATTAAATTAGGTCATATACCAACCAAGCCTATTCATGTCATTTCATGTAATATTGATGCTATTAAAATATCACAAATTATATTATGGAAAAAAAGCCACAGATCATACATACTTTATGTTTCTCCCTGGTCTTTCAGCTTTGTTTTAGATCTACACCAGAGCTGAGGATCACCAAAAATTTCTAAGCCTTAAGAGTTAAAAAAGTTTTTACTCTGCTTTTCCAACTTCTTTCTCTATGTGCTCACTGAAGTTGAGAATTTCCAAGACATTCAGAGGCAGGGACTAATCTCAGTTAGGAAAATTGACGGGTTAACATTGTTGAACATTTATGTCACTGTTCGTAACTGCTCGTGAGCATGTCATTGGAGTGCAGCTTTTTGCACTTCTGCTTTTTTTCCCCCTTGGCAGTAATGCTGTTTTCAGGAAATAGCTGTGGTCAGAGCATTGCACCTGTGTCTTAGCACTACCCAGAACCAGCGCTGTAGGAAAAGCAGCTCTAGGTAAGGGGTGTCCCTCACTCAAGTAATCATGCCTGGTTTGGAGTTGTTTAGCCTGGAGAAGATAAGGCTCAAGGGAGACTTTATAGCTTTCCAGTACTTAAAGGGTGCCTACAGGAGAGATGGGGAGAGGAATGATAGGATGAGGGGTAATGGTTTTAAGCTGAAAGAAGGTAGATTTAGATTAGATACCAGGAGGAAATATTTTCATGTGAGGGTGGTGAGGAACTGGAACAGGTTGCCCAGAGAAGTTGTGGATGTCCCATTCCTATAGGTGTTCAAGGCCAGGCTGGATGAGACTTTGAACAACCTGCTCCAGTGGAAGGTGTCCCTGCCTATGGCAGGGAATTGGAACTAGATGGCACCTTCCAACCCAAACCATCATATGATATGATGATATGGTCTTGCCTTGTGGTCACTGCATGGGAGAAGGCTGAGCAGGCTGAGTATGCCTGCCTACAAAATGCAGTAGGTGCTCTGTCTTTCCAGTCCTAGTTGACAGGAGATGCACCTCACTTTGGTTAGCCTCTCCTTCCTTCCCCTCCTTCGTCATCACTGTCAGACTCCCAGACCCAATTTCCTCTGGGGATATCTCCCCACCAGCCTGCCAGGACTGGGAAATGCAGTGCCCATTCAGGCATCTCCAGCACATAAGACCACAGAGAGATAAGAAAAAATATAATAAATGCTGCCCGCTGGATGATTTGGCTAGTGGAGAAGAGACTATAAGACAACTGCTGGGGCGAGAGCTCTCCCCACCACTTTTGTTGGCTTACACTGTGCCTGCGAGCTTGCCTCCAAGAGGGATGTAGGGGCAGCAACAGGAAGGAGCTTGTGAGTGTAGGGTAATGGTTTGGGGGAATGGGGCAGTCCTGTGGCTCCACCCAAACTGTAGTTTCTTAAATAAGACTTATACTGATACAACAGTGAGATTGTGGAGTTATTTTCCGTACAATATAGGACTAACACAACATTAGAACAAGGAAAGCCCTGCTTCCCAGGAATTTTCTGGTACCGTATTTATGTGTTGGTTTACCATCTGTCTTAAATTAATTTTCAGTCTGCAGTAGGCCTATTAGCAGCTGCAGGCATTACCAACATCTCAGTAAATCATAGGGGAAGAGAAGAGACAACAATAGCCGTTTGATTGTGGAAATGTTTTTTCTGACAGCATGAAACAACTGGCAAGTGCATGACAAATTGCCTGTGAAAAGTTCAACCTTCTAGATGATCCAGCATGACAGACACTAACATACAGAATAATGATGGCAGTGCTTTTAAAAAAAGAGAATGAAAGCAAAAAAAGGCAGCTAGAATTTTGTTACCTCTTTAACCTGAGCTTAGCCACTGTCTTATTATCTATAGTTAGTTATCTATCTTATTACCTTCTTCGCTGTCTTTAGATCCATTAGTGAACTCCCATCTTGAGGGAGAAGCCTCAGCCATTTGCTTGGGGTTTTCAAAACCAGGCATGGTCAGGTTGGGCTTTCCATGAAGAGGTGATCTGTCGGTGGTTTCCTCCTTTTACTCTAAAGACATCTTTAATTGACGGACAAAGTGGGTTACTCACTTTTTAAACAGAAATAAAATGCTTCTCCAGATGATGAGCAAACTGCTGTGGTGAGGCTAGGGAGAGGAATTACCACAACAAATATCAGTACGGGCTACTTCATTTGGGGAGCAGCAAAGAGCCTGGCCGTAGGACTCTGAAGCACAGGGACACATCATTAATAATGCTGCATTGCGGGTCTCATCAAAGTAAGGTTGGAATTGTCAAGTGCACCAGAAGGTATTGGAATAGAAACCCACTTTTCTTCAAAAAATACATTGACCCATCACCTCACTTATTGTATTTATGCCTGGTTTAAGCAAAGTTCTATATAATAGGTCAAAGTAATTGATATAATGGGAAAAAAAATGTGATACCTACTAAGGTATACCCAAAAGACAAATGACTTAAGGCAACTTCCATTTTAAGCTGATGTAGCAAATGACAAAAGATAGTCTCCCTTCAGTACACTGAAGAAATTCACTGGTAGTCTGTATAAGCTTTTTTGTATTGGAGCTTCTTTTGAAAGGAAAAACATTTTCAAAAGGATTGAAGCTATAAACCTCTGTGCTTTATAGGAAACAGTAAGTCCCTAGAAACACTAATACTTTATTGGTGAACAGATTGTTGTTGATGCTCACTGAGATGTCATAATCTCAGAAGCTAGAAATTTTTTTCCTTTTGAGAATCTCTAGTCTTGATGATATTTTCCAGATGTTCAAAGCTTTCAAAAAGAGGGGAGCAATAGCATCTTTTGTATTTCTGTGCTAAGGGAAACACCTATGTTTTGCCCTTTATGTATGCCTTGAGCTATGTTGAGCTTGATGAAAAGATAGGTACCATTTCTAGGAAAAGCTTCTCTCTTTTTACTGTCTGAACTGGCTTCTTACCAAATACAGAAAATGAGAGGAAGATACTAATTTTAAATAAATGTTGACATCTAAAGTGCAGAAAAAAGTAATTCTCTGAAAAAATCTAGGTAAATTTGATAACCAGTTGACTCCCAGAATGTTGCTGTAAAGCCAGATGGAATCGTAGCTTTTGTTTTTCCAGCTGAAGTACCAAGGAAAGCTGCTGCCAAGATGCCACAGTCTAGATGTTTCCTGAAGCTCAGCAGCAAAGTTCTGTAACTGTCCAACAGGAGAGTCCAGCTATTTATCATTTTTAATGCTTTGCTAGAGACAAGGTGGGCTGATGGTAGTTTCTGTCTGCATATCTTTGGGCGACTAAAGGACACAGGAAAAGTCCTTTTTAAAATGTCTTCTTGTCTACCTAGAAGCATGTTTCCTTTCATAAAGGAAGTAGCTTTAGAACACTTGCTGAAAGGCAAAATTGAGAGGGGAAAAAAGGCCTGGCATGAAGTATTTAACACTTTTTTCAAGAAATAAGAAATGCCAATGTAAAATATTTTTTCTAAATACATCAGTCTGATAAAATATATTGCTTTCCTACAAACCTTGCCTCTAGCATAAAACATTCACATTGATCTGCTCTCTGAGGGTTCAGAATTTAAGGAAGTTCTTCAGCAGTATTCTTAGTATATAGAATATATTCCAGAAGTAAGGATGGATGTATTAAATGGTGTTCTGAAATACAATTGGGAAAGGATTTCTGAGAGGTCAGGATTAAGCTATTTGCTGCAAGAGGGCATTTGCATTGTTAGATAAGATCAAACTTGTTTCAAAAGCATCTGAGGAAAAGATGTTAAGACCACTGTTTGTACAATTGGATGTTGAGGACTGAGCTGCAAGGTTGAGCTCTGAAGTATAAAAAACGTTAGTAAAAGATCTGGGAGTTAAGACCAATGAGAAATTCAAAATCCCAAGCAGGATTTTTGGAGAATTCTCAGGATCTGTTTTAAACACACCAGTTGGGAAGAATGATAAGTACATCTGTGTCTTCTTGAGCTGTCAAAGTCAGAAAAGAATGATGAAGTGTGATATAGGGTATTAGTGATTACTTGACTGGAAAAGAAGCAGAGAAATTTAAAAAATGCACTACTTTTTAGAAGACCTCAGCAGTACGATGAATCAATCAAAGATGGTTATTTATAGCACATTTTAAACTATCTATCAAGCGAAAAATGCATACTGACCTGGATAGAGGGAGAAAAGTATAGCACAGTAAGAGCTAAAACAGCGCTATGCAGATCATACTATTTGCTACCTAATGATTTGAAAAAAGCTTTCTAAAGCTTCAGAAACCGCACATACTTACTCTGACAGGTTCTAAACATAGTAAATATAATATGTATGTAGTCCTCACTCCAGGTGTGTGAAAAACAAGAAAGAAAAAAGCTACGGTTGAGCACAAACATATCTGAGAGGTTCATGTCTAGGGACTCATACGCCTACTTGAGTCCTGCTTCCAGCTGCTTTTTGGAATGGAAACAGAGTGGTAGTAAACAACCAGGCTTGTTTCTCCCAGGTCTTCAAGAAGTGCAGGGCTACATTTTTAGCCTGTACAAAATAATTCAGTATGAGTTGACAGGAGGGAAGCAGCTCCACCAAAACACAAGTCAAAGAACAAACAATGTGTTGGTTCAGCAGCAACAGAGCCTCATTACCACTTACTGGTTTTGCTGATGCCAACCAATCATACTGCAATCATTACAAAAAGTCATAAAAACATTAGGCTCAGGAGATTGAGTTTACTTTCTGTATTAGATTACATCAAAGCAGCTAGTTACCTGGTGTAACATAATTCCAGCTTACAGAAAAAGGATGACGTGATATGAAAATGCCTTCAAACCAAATAGCTGCTTCCTTAAACATGCTTTTGATACCTTATCTGCTCACAGTATTCATTTTCTAAGCATCTTAGCTGCATTGGCTAATACATTCAAATGTAATAATTCTTACCAGCTAAAAATTCTCTTTCATCAAACTGATGCCAGTGCATGTCATATCTTTATCAATATGCTGCAGTAGGGCAGATCATCCATTAAGAAGATGCTTTTAGGACTGCATGTGGAATATATTGCCACGCTATTGTGACACTGTTACAGCTGATACTATGCTAACTCACGAACAAAAAGGTTTATGTTCTCTGTGGTTATCAGCCTGATGCTTGTCAGTGAGCAATAAAGGGAAGAGCCAAATCTCACAGTGGGAGAGGAAGCCTTTCCATCGATTTGTGTAAGCTTTAGGCAGCTTCTACATTCTTTTAACAAAGAAAATTAAAAGAACCTGTAACCATAAACAGGCTCAGTATTAAACTACAGAATACTAATATATTATTTTATGACTGAGTGATTCCTTAATTGTTCTTTCCATCACAAAATGGAAGTACGGTCAGGTACAGTTACACTACCTTGAACTCTGTCAACAAGGGCTGTAGAGCACAGAACATAAGTGTCAGTTGTTGATGCCACACCACATATACACACTCATGTAGTGTAAAAGAAATGGTCTAGATTAGAAAGGTGTAAGACAAAAGTTCCCATTTCCTCAGTAGTACTCTACAGATTTGCATGTACACTGGAATGTGCTTCCTCTGGGTTCTGGTTTCTGTGTATTGTAAATGGTCTTCAAAGAGGAAGGTTACTGCTTTATTTACAATAGCCCCAAGAAACCTTTAGCTTCATCAGAAATCTGCTATATCTAGTAGTGAGAACTCATAGGAACAATTTTATTCTTTGAGAGTCCTCCTTTGGTTGGTTAGAAATTAAACATCCTCATTTAGCACTAAACTAAATCTCTAAAGCCTCAATCATACTTGAAGCAAGCAAGGTAATCCTTAGAAAGCAATTCTTATTGAAAGCAGTTTTGATCATCAGAATGATTTGCTTTTCAAAGGAACCCATTTATGCAAAGAAATTAAAATAATGTAACAGCTTCATTCAACAGTTCTGTGATAGTAGTTAACATTTTCTTGACTTGAAAACTTTTTTTTTTCTGTTTGCTCCAGCAACTGTTTTTCTGGAGTTTTGGAAAAGAAGGCGAGCAGTAATTGCTTATGACTGGGACTTGATAGACTGGGAAGAAGAAGAGGTTTGTGTAAAAAAAATGTACTCCTTACTCTTTAATACAAACACTTTTGGTTAAAAATGTAAGTGTGTTTTTTTTCTTTTGGATTTATTTTCAATTCATTCTTCAAATCTTCATAAACTAGGACATGAGCCTTTTCCTCCTCGGATGTTTCCTCTGGAATGTGAAGAAGCTTGCCCCAGGCCAAACTGTCCTCCCTTTGCACACCTTTGTAAATCTAAACTAATTTCAACATATCAGTGGCCAACGTTGTGGGAGATTTCAGGAGAAAACACACTTTGGGGGAAGATAAAAATTTTGCTTTTGAATCCAAGGAAATTCTTGACAGCCCAAGGTACCATGAATTCTGGCAAATGAGGTTTTATCTATTCTTTTAGGTAGCCATGAAGAATATTGAGGGAGAGAAAGCCTTATAAGGCTTGTACCAGCTTTTGAATGGTTGGGTGCTAGTTACTTAAATATACAGTGCTGCAGAAAGACTGAGGGAGATGAACCAACCCAAAGGACTTAATTCATCCTTTAAAAGGAAATCCCCTTAAGGAGGAAACTGAACAGCAAAAAAAACAGCCTTAACCTTTTTCTGTGGTGGTTACCAGAAAGAAACAGCATGCTCTTGAGACTGAGAGCTGAGGTCTAAGTGGAACTAGATGGTCTTATTTATGCAGGAGAAAAGCAAGATTCAGTGAGTGTGGCAGAACAAGTGCTCCTCAAGTGGGATTTGGACATACAGGTGTCCACAGAGTCTGCTCTCCTTCCTCTCCAGAGACTGTCCTGAAGTTCTTGGAGGGACTGTAAGAGGCTTCTGTAGTGGTCTCAGTGCAGTTGAACATGTATATTGCTGCCTCTGTGGAAGAATTTCTTTTTCATTAATCTTGCCAGCAGAGAAACAGACTTCTGAGTTATGGGATTTTTTGTCTCTATGCAGCAGTGTAGTTCAATGAGGCCATGAAACAGTACAATTGCTCATTTCCTGGTAGGATTCTTTTTTGAATGCTTAGTGTCTGAGAAAATAATCCAAGAACATAAAATGAAATCACTTACACAACGGGAAATTGGTTTCTTTATAGCAACAGGGACATCAGTATTTGTGCACATATGCTGTCAATTCTTGATGATACTTCAGGACTATTGTCATATATTTAGAAAATATTGAAATACTGATTTAACTCTCCTGAGATTAGCAACATGCTATTGTCAATGCTGATAAGTTATGGAGAGACCACACTGAGATAGTCCTGCCTGAGGTTCAAATATTGGTCAGGATTGACCTGCAGTGATCGTGTCCATTTATAGCTAGTTGCAAAAAAAGCCACTGCTGCAGCTGATAGCTAAGGCAAAAGATGGATGTACCAAATTGCTATTTCCAAATCAGGATTGTATCTCAGAATCCCCAGAATGAGAAGGAGCCTTTAAACTCACAAAATACACAAGGCCCTTTTATGTTTTTCCCAGGAAGCCTGGTCTTGCAGATGTTTATAGTTTGTGACATTATATATCTGCACCTTTCAACATTTAACCTACCTGAATTTGGGATTATGCTGATTTAAAAAGCCATCCACCTGAATCTTCTCTGATCAGTTAATTTACAAATATTGAATTTTCTGGTAAGGTTGTCTTAAAAAGATGCTTTGCTTTTTTTTATTTTTTTTCTTTCCATGTAAGAGTACTAAGTGATTTGTGGTTGCTGTGATAAAGCTTGGTGGAGTCTTCTGCTCAGGTGTGAGCACGACAGCTCCAAGCCCATTCAGGACCAATTCCTATTTTGTTTCCCTCTCCTCTGTATCCACATGTCCAAACTCTGCTTACAACCTTGCTGCTACTACTGAAAGTGCATGTCCTCTTGCAAATCCTGGAGGAAGGCATTCCTGTAGAAAATNCAACTGTTTTTCTGGAGTTTTGGAAAAGAAGGCGAGCAGTAATTGCTTATGACTGGGACTTGATAGACTGGGAAGAAGAAGAGGTTTGTGTAAAAAAAATGTACTCCTTACTCTTTAATACAAACACTTTTGGTTAAAAATGTAAGTGTGTTTTTTTTCTTTTGGATTTATTTTCAATTCATTCTTCAAATCTTCATAAACTAGGACATGAGCCTTTTCCTCCTCGGATGTTTCCTCTGGAATGTGAAGAAGCTTGCCCCAGGCCAAACTTTCCTCCCTTTGCACACCTTTGTAAATCTAAACTAATTTCAACATATCAG
>VZTO01001369.1:0-10895 GCA_013400615.1 Syrrhaptes paradoxus
ACCACTGACTCCAGTGGAGAAGTTGGTCCACTGCTTGAAATTAAGATTGAAACAGTATGAGGGTATTTAAAAAGAAAAAAGAATATACAACTGCTACATCTACATGTAATGGCTGTATTCCCCATCACTGCCTTTCTCCCCGTGCCAGCATCAGCACTCCTGGAGGAAGGTACAACCCAACCGGCTTCCACAGTCAGCTGCAAGCAGGAGTCACTCCCATCCTGCTTGTGCAAAAATGTCTGAGGAGCCCGGGCCACTGTCCAAGCCAAGATTTTCTTACAGTGAGTATCTGCACTGCAGCCCAGGGAGAGAAAGAGAGCACATCTGAGGGGCACTTGGCTCAACTGATTCTTTATCATATACTGAAAAGAGCAAAAAGAACTACAGGA
Source organism: Syrrhaptes paradoxus (assembly GCA_013400615.1). Classification (NCBI taxonomy): domain Eukaryota; kingdom Metazoa; phylum Chordata; class Aves; order Pterocliformes; family Pteroclidae; genus Syrrhaptes; species Syrrhaptes paradoxus. The sequence goes on from VZTO01001369.1 coordinate 390, forward strand.
AACAAGATGCTGCTGCTTCCTTGAGAAAGAAAGAAAAATCCCCACCAAAACCCTCAACCCAAAGGCTTTCTTTGATCAGTACGTGATGCTGAAGAACCTGGAACTTGGGAGAAATGTGAAAAGAGTCTACTAGCCTAGATGAAACTTTAGCTGTTATCCTAAGCACTCTAGAGAGAATTTTAAATAAGGTGTTGCTTTATGTGCATTTTAATGGCTGCAATATACCAGTGATAGATTAATTTTTCAGAATAAAGATTCATCTAGGTCCTCACTTTCTGTGCTGCTGAATGATGGATGTGGGGAAGCTGATGCACCGCAGCATCACCACCAAAACCAAGGGAAGGGGGTTAACTCCAAATCATGCACTAAGTGCCCGGGATCTGCAAGGTCAGATGGTGAGGACTAGTTTGATGGGTTCAAGCTCTGCCACTGTTTTGTGAATAGCCTTGGCTGTTGCAGATGAATGCTGCTAGATCCCCTTGAGACTATTTTGGNGCAACTCATCTGACCCGTTTCACCCTGGGGCTGTTGCAGATGAACACTGATAGATCCCCTTGAGACTATTTTGGATTTCACTGCCCTGGCTGCCTTCACGGAGCAGAAGCTCAGAACGGGGCTGTGCGACCACACCAGTCCTACCAGGGCATGGCTGAAGCACGGCTCTGGTTTGATATCAGTGCTCAGTGTCCTGCAGGGGGGAAGGCGAGGGTGGGAGAGGGGGAGGAAATCCTTCTCTTTGCCCTGGGAAGCTACGGAGCCCTCTGCAGAGCCTTTTCCAGTTGGAGGAACTGAAGAACGAAATAACAGAATGGTCACATTTAGGTATAATTAGCAAAAAAGTCACCAACTCCTCTTAACCAGAATTAGGAAGAGAAATCCAGGGCAGCAGCAATGGACCACTTGCCCTGGGGTGAGGCCACTGCTGAGGTTCACAGCGCTAATTCGACCCAAAGCACTGTGTGGTCTTTAATGAGTAGAGAAAAGCGAGCTTTAAGAAGCTTTACGTCTCTGCGAGAAGATCTGTACCAGCCTCAGAGGCTTTGATAGCAAAGTACACCAGCATCCAGACGCTCTGAGGATGGCTGGACATTTCAGAAAGGGGAGCGGACAGAGAGAGATTAGCTCCGATGACAGACAGGCATCTTTCATAAAAGCCACAGTGCTTCAATGGATTGGCTTATTTTTAATACCCTCCTGCCATCCCCTACAATCATTTCTGGTTTCCTGATGGAAGGCTTCCTGAATGCTCTGATCAGTGCCTTTGGGACAACTACCAGGGCCGGTGTGTTTGGCAGCCCTTGGAGAGCACATCCCTTTGATATTTTTTTAAGCTCAGGCTCCACCACTACACTGAACTCCCCAAATCGATTTTCCATTTGCCCTCCCTTTCCCTTAATAACACTCTCCGTATACTGTGTACATTTAATTTACTCCAGCAATTTCCCGTCCCACTTTCACATTTTTGACCATAAAAACCTGGGAAAAAGATAACTTATACTGACAACTCTGTCAGGGCATCATTTCTCTTAATGCATCACATTAGAGTCTTATTGAAGCATGAACAATGTGAAGCCTGGGCTCACCGTTGTCAGCCGCCAAGAATGTGGCCTTGTAGACATTATTCTTAATGTAGTCTGACTCTCGATCAAGGACAGCAGCAGTAGTGATCTGACCATTTGTGGCATTAATGTTCAGCCAGTTTGCAGGATCTGACAGCTTAGAGTATCTACAGAGAAAGGAAATAAATACACGACAGTCTTTTCACTGACATATCCTTAATATTGCTTGAAATAAGGTTTTTCTGGACTCCTGACCCGTGATTCAAAGGACCTTTGGATAACTGGTTTTGTTGACAAACAAAACACTAATTGACTATCTGGTTTTTGACCTCTACAATTATTCAATTTTTCTATTTCTTTCATTTTAAAGGCTTTTCTTTCCACTAAGTGCCACTTAGATGCCAGCTTCCTGCTGCGGGGAGTGGACATAGCTTGAGGTCTCTGCAGCCGAGGAGAAATGGGGTCTCCAGTGGCCACTGCATCCATATGCGAGAATTAGGGATGGATTAGAATCACAGAATGGCTTGGGTTGGAAGGGACCTTAAAGACCACCCAGTCCCACCCCCTGCCATGGGCAGGGACACCTCCCACTAGCCCAGGTTGCTCAAAGCCTTATCCAGCCTGGCCTTGAATCCCTCCAGGGATAGGGCATCCACAGCTTCTCTGGGCAACCTGGGTCAGTGTCTCACAGCTTTCATGGGAAAAACTTTCTTCCTCATATCTCATCTAAATTACAGGCAAAGGCTGCTGGGGTGGGACTGGCATTAGTCAGATAAAGACCAAAGGCCATTTTCCCTTTGGAAATCTATCCCTACACTTTTCTGTGCCTCAGTTTCCCTCCTGTACAACAGAAATAACAAAGCTGCCTTTTTCTAAACCTTTTGTGTTTATAAAGTGCTTGAACGACACAGGTCAAAGCACCCTTGACAAGGCAGAGGCAAAGCACTTAGTGCAACGCAGCCCTGACCTCTGACAACGCAGAGACCCCTCGCTATTGCCTGCTTCCATTGCAAGCTGAAAACTGCCCCACTGCAAGCCAGTGAGGTGGGATCTGCCTGCCCTCCTGGAGCCAGCTGCTCAGAGCCTGGCTTACCTGGGGGAGGAGGATTGCAACTTTACAAGCCTGTGTGCAAGCTTGCTACTGAGGGTGCAAGTAGCTGCCAAGCACATTACTCCTATCACATCAGTTAGTTTGTGAATTAGCTTTCAGCTGCCCTGCTCCCCAAACTCCTGCAGCCTGCACACGAGCTCGCTCGGCTGCCCGGGCTCCCACCTTATCGCCTGCTGCATGAAGCGATCAGGATCCACCGCTGAAAACGTTGTCAGGACTGTCCCCATGGGCACGCCTTCCTCCAGCCTGATTAACTTGTGGTTCGTGGGGAAATACGGAGCTTCGTTGACATCTGTGACGGAAATGGTCACTCCTGCTGTCGACTGGAAGGACATCTGGATGCCACTGGCCAGGGGAGCCTGGTTTGATACCATCACTGTCAGCATGAAAGCTCTGTTCATCTCGTAATCGACTGCCTGAAACAAACAAACAAGCGGGTATGGAGCCAAGCAGAGAACAATTTCTACCTTCTGGCTGAAAGCTGCAAGCTTTAGAAGGCAGATGATATCAAAGTCACTGCTTCTTTCTGAGCTCAGTTCTTTTGAAGGTGTAAATCCAGACTAGCTTCAATCCACGAGAGGATGTGGCCTTCCAGTATTTGGAGGGTCAAATAGCTAAAAAACCCCACAAAGTAAAAATTGCAAACAGCAGGGAGGGTTTGCCCTGTGTTTCGTTCCCGTGCTAAGTGGTTTCCAAAAAAGAAGCTGCCTGCGTTATGTGAGCATTGAATGAACAGATCCACCAAGCGCTGCTCCAAACGCAACAGCCGGAGCCCGTTAGGAGGGACGGGGCAGGTACTAAACGGGGCTATTGGCATTTAAAGCTCTTCACTAAGTAGGACAGTCTATGCGGACTCACCAGCCTGAAGGGCTCTTCGTTTTTTCCTCTTAAATAAGTTTAAAAGCAAAGGTGGAGCTGCAAGGAGCAACGCCTGGTCCTGCGAATCGGGCGGTCCCCACAGCGGGACCTCTCGTCCTCTTGCAAGATGCCCCATGACCTCGGGAGGGTTCCTGCACGCTCCCTCTGATGCACCATGCTGTTGGGTGGCCACAGATCTCCTCTCAACACGCACACCCAACTGTGTGTCTTTCCTGGCGGCAGGAGCGAAAAGCCTTTGCTGGCACACCTAACTGAATAATTGTAAGAACAATTTCTGAACCATCCCACTAATTATTACGAGGGAAGGGGCTGATCACCTGCCAGGGAGGCGTGAGTTATGCGGGATCGAGGCGTGAGTTATGCGGGATCACACCTCTGCTTGTTCAAAAATGCTTTGCTGTAATTTATGAATTTAGCAGCGTAAACGTTCTCCTGAACACCTTCTTCTCCAGTGCTGAGTCTGCAAAGCGACTCTGGTGGTGTAAAATGCTGTGGTTACGCTGACTTCAGGGGAGCTGTACTGATTTACACCAGCCAGATCCGCCTTCCCTGTTCTGTTCCAAACCCAGTATCGTCGGGAGAGAAATCAAATCAGAGGAGGCTACACGAGAGAAACAAATTTCAGGGGCAAAAGGTAAAACAGTGGAATCTCGATTCGATTGAAGTGCAAATGTTCCTATTGCTAAATGTTTCCTGACAGGCAGGGCCAACATTTAATAAATAAAAGGAAGCATAAAGATTCCCAGTACACCCACCAGCACTGACTTACAGACTCGTACGGCATTCAAAGGAGATGTACGGTAAAAGTTCCCATTAAAACAATATTCAAGGCCTTGAAAAAATCTGACTTATGCATTTCCTCAATTTCTTTCACACTCCTCTAGTTTATATTCCTCCAGCCTTTTTTTTTTTTTTTTTGGTGCTGACCTGTTTGCTAACCTCGCCTACAGCCAGTCTGCACCTCCCTCCCCAGGGGCTCAGACGGAGCTGGGAGGTGCAATTTGACCAGCTCTGGGGAGACTGATGCAGGAAATCACTTGGCTCCCTGCCTAACGATGCACGGGACACACTGACCACACACAGATCTGCTCGGATGTGGCCTGATGCAAGGGAGGGTTTTTTTCCCCCCAAGATGTAGAGCTTCTCATTCAGCTTCTGTCCTTCTCTTCTGGGAGCAACAAAACCAGCGCCGTGGAAAAACAGCATGGGGAGTGATGCTGGACCAGGATCACCCAGTAACACACTTCCCATCTATTTAACGTATTTTGTTGGGAAAAAAAAGGTAAAATCAAGCGCCTGTACCTATTTGTGCTGTTGTCCCCAGTGGGACTGGAGTCCCTTGCAGCCAGACACAGCCCAGCCCGAGGCAGAACTTCTTTCACACCATAATAAGCAATTTCTACCACATGAGTTCATACTTCTGCTGCCTAAAACTGCCTCCTCCTGAGGATAGCAGTGCACAGAGCACACCATCTCCTTCACACCGCGTTAACCCCTTCCATCTCCACGCACCTCCCTGAAAACACTGTATATTGCTCAGCCTGACAGCAGGCTCCTGCCAAAGCCCACGGAGCCGCTACACTCGGGATAAGGTGGTGCCGGATTGTCACCTACTTTGTAATTTCAGGTCCAAGAAGCATGTGACATGAAATTTAAAAATACCACCTCTGCAGATACCCTGGGTGGATGTTCAGTGTTTGATTTGTCACAAATGGCTCCAAAACATCCCCCAGGAGATGTCGCACATCCTTCTCCTTCACTAACCGCTCCGACCGGGATGCAGCAGCGAAGCTGAGGGCTTCCCACGTGTCCTCCTTTTCTCAAGGTACTTTTAACTGAAGAGAACAAATCTGCCTTATGTTATTGTTGAGGCAAATAATAACAGACGCTTCGGAAGCATCTCCATTATAAATTCACAGCTCTGATCCATGCAGAGTTTATAATAACATTTTACTCAGCCAGCAGCCACAGGGCAGCCACCGCTGCTCTTGGAGATTGTCTCCAGACTCTGCGGTGTCTCATCTGAGCGGGAAGTTTCTCTCTCCCCTTGATCAAGGCTGTCTTTGAAGATTAGGGACTGGTACGGTTATGGAAATTGTTTGGAAAGCCCTGGAGAGAAAAAGGAAATGTTAACACTTGTGGCGACTGGGCTGGAGCTGCAGACGGGGTTTTGCCGAGAGCGGCTGCAAAATGCCCCCCACGAGCATCACCTGAACTCCAAAGGGCTTCTTGGCTTGGAAGCATTTCTGGGCTCCAAACTGCTGATGGAGGGGTGAGAACCTTCACAGAATGCCCTTCTCTCTGACGTTTCTGGGACTATCGTAGCCCAGATGCAAACCCCTTTGCTTGCAGCACTGCAGAGTTACATATAAGCAGCTTCAAAGAGCCACATGAAAATCTAGCTATCTAGGGTCTGTAAATAAAAGCTTCATTACTTGACTTAATTTTTTATCTGTGTTTTCAACCTGCCTCAGCGATCAAACCAGCAAGAGATTGCTTCCACACCACGAAGAACGAGCTCTGGCCGGCCACCCACTTTGACGTGCATACATTCCCCCAACCTTTAAGCATATTCACTTATTAACAGAGAACAAAATATTTCAAAGAAGAAGGTGGAATCCTGAGAGTCTTCTCTTCTTCACCATGAAAATTTAATCACAAGCAATTTCACTCATTCTCCTTGCTGAGAAAAGCCTCCTGGCTTGATAAGGGTAAGAAACTCTGGGTGCCCAGGAGGATCAGGTGGGGTTATACACTGAAGACATTCAATGCAATTTCAAGCTTTTTGCTCAGCTTGACAAGAGGATTTTCACGGGGTTCTTTGCATTGTGATCACTGTGGGCTACACAGCAGTGGAAAGTCAACACCGGCATCAGTGGCATCTTAACAAATCCGCCCTGCTTTTGGCCTGCAAGTTCTGAATAAAGGATGGCTCATTATGCAGAAGTCCTTGTGCTGCAGTGACGATCATATAAATCCCCTGTTGTTCACTTTGATGTGTCTTTAAACTACACTCGTGACACTTTACCAGGTTAAGAATAAGGGATCCTCCCCTGCTCGTAGTGAAAACATTGCGTTGTGATTTCAGAGTAGCTGCTGATGTCAACGGAAGTTAAATTGTCGCATTTTAGGTTGTTGAATGTTTTCTATTTATGCAGAAAAAAAATAATTGGATCTGCGTATACTTACATACATACATGCATCCATACACGTGGGTTTAGAACTACTGCTAAGCATGAAGAGATTTTCTAACGTTGCACCAGATAAGGCTGTCACCCGTCATTCCCGAGCAATAGTGACAAATAAAAGGACCCTGCTGAAATACCATCTAGCAGGTAAGATGATGTCTCTCTTCAAGTTTCTGCAAAGTGGCATTTGCAGACACACACACACATAGCCTAAGGGTCAGAGCACAGGACAAGCTTGCAAGCTCACACGTTCCTACCAGCGTAACCTCACTGGCATTTCACCGATGTCATTTCTCCTAATGCCCAAACTGGAAGTATTAAGAATGACGGCAACTTATTAGCTACAAGGGAGCGGGGCTCTTTTTTTTTCAACACAGAGTTATTCTCAAATCACGTTGCTCTTTAAGCATTAGCGTTTCATCCTAAGTTGTTGATTAAAACTTTTTACTAGAGAAGGACAGACTTTTCAAAAGATGCAGCCGCTGTCCATCACAGCATGTATGATCCATTCCAGGTGCAGTGCTCAGTGCATGTCGTGTGAGCTATAGACCACAGGAGCCCAGTCGTGATGACTATACTTTTTTGGTAGTCAGAGGCAGCATCCATAGGCATCTCACCTGGGAAGAGATTGTGTGAATGCAGAATGGGTCTGGATACGCTCTGGCTCTGTGCCATGACTGCAGAAGCATCACTGCCTGGCTGCTGGCCTCAGCAACTGAATGGGAAGTGAATGCTCAGATGAAGATAAAGTCATGTTCTCTGGAGGCAAGGAGTGAAACCGAATTTGATACTTGCTGTAGATATCTTGAGGGTTCCAGCTCTCCTAATGCTGAAGGCAATGGACGGAGGAAAGGAGGGATGGTGGACATTTACAGTCTGGACAAGATCCTCTGCTGATCTAACCTGGGGAGGGGCTTTCCTTTGAATGGAGCTATTGGGAGCTGAGGTTCTGGCCCACACTATGTGCTTACTGCTTGATACTTGGAAAATTTCTCCAACTTTTTTCTGACAAGCAACTCAACCAGAGGAAAAACTTCTTTCTTTCTGTGACCAGGAAATTCACTCCTCCTGAAATCTCTCCGGCACTCCCTGCTTTCGCAGAGGGTCCCTTGACTGATCCCCTGGTTCACAGCCAGCAGGGAGTTTTCTGGCTCAGAAAGGAGGAAGGGCAGCCTCTGCCCCAAACCAGCCCGGGCACTGTTCTCTCCTGCAGCACTCAAAAAGCCAAGGAGTGGGCTGCAGAGGTCAGGCGCAGGTGCTGGGAGCTGCCTTCAGCATTTGAGAGTTTATCGGAGCTTACAGTGAGCTGGGCTGAGCTGGGAAACCCAGAACCAGCGACACACGCTTAAAGTAAGAGTATTCAGAGCATCTGCACAGAGAGAGATGGGAAACAAGAGACTCGAGCACTTGTATTCCCAGGCAGAGAAGGCATGAAATAACCGCAGGGTCCTCGCAGTCCTTGTGGCCTTAGCTAGCTGCAAAGGTGAGAAACACAGATGTGCTTTGACCCCCCTTACCTTCACGACGGTCACCATGCCCTCGTTGGTGACGGGGTCTGTCCGGATGGTGAAGTGGCCCGAGGGGTCTCCGCTGATGATGCGGTAGATGGCATTCCAGTTGGGGGAGCGGGGCTGGTCCCGGTCCATCACCGTCAGGTTTGCCACCACAACCTCCACTCTGTTCTCAGGAACTTCTCCAGAATACTGCAAATAAAAGACAGGAGTGGTCATTGTGGGAGCTTTCTGTCAGTCCTTGGCTACCTCCCCTCTGCCCTAGCCCAGCACAGTGACTGGGAAATCAGCCCCATGAGGAGGACCACAGGGTTGCATAGCATGAGTGACACATCTCTTTCTCCCTTCTGTTTCTCCTATTTTTTTTTCTTTGAATATTTTTCCAAACCTTTCAAAGCCTAGTCTCACCTCTCAGCACAAAGGAGAACAAACCCGCTATCACCCAGCTGCTGCCCAAATTTCAGCAAGTGCTCCAAGTAAACGAACAAAAAGTGTTCCTGACAATCTCGTTCGGTTACAGCAATCAGAGAGTTAATTGTCAACAGCAGGTAAAAATGGCAGACTAAAATGCGTGGATTTTAAGGACGACTACATCCCTTTAACCTGGGGTATTTTGCCTCACTCAGATTTCAGTGATGACATTTTATTGCTTCTTCAGTGATTTTACTTCATTTTCTTTCTTTCTTGCCCTCGATTTGATTTTGTCTCGTTATTTAAAGCGTTTTTGTGATTTTGCCACAGCCTTTCCCGGTGCTTAATTCTCTCATTTAGCACTGATTTTCATGGAGCGTGTCCAGTTCAGGCACATCCTGATGCATTAGCCGCATTCTCTTCTGCTTTCCAGTCCTTGATTTATCATACGGCTGATCAGGGATCCTGGCCTGCGAATATTTCCAGTGTTTGGGGCTCAAAAAGCTGCCAGTAAGACACATTCCCAAATTTTCAACTGTCCTCATCTCCCAGCATCGCCTATTAGCAGCACTTGCAAATCAACACTCTGATTGACATATGGCAAATTAAACACCGGGGAACCGATGGGAGCGGCTGGCTCGGAGTCTGCAACTGCAATGCTGGCCCCAAACTGCAGGAGCAAGAACACTTCCGAAAATCTGGCCTTTGGTGTGCACAAATGCCAGGTTATGTAAATGATCATAAATCATTCCTTTGTTAGCACAAGAGTCCCTTTCCACTCCTAACCCAAACCCATCCACTGGAGTTATGTGCTCTTATATTTAGTATATATGATTCCACCACCGACAGCAAAAATATTCAATCTGCCTTATGTTAATGTAAATTTAAATTTGCCCTTTAGTGGTATCCTGAATGGCATTTTGCCCTCTTTTCCGTTATGCACCTGTCCTAAACAAGTTTTCATTAGTGAATGCAGATGGCATCTCTCTCCAGCCATGCTGAGTGCTGGGGAAGAACAGTGGGAAGCTGCTGGATAATTCCAGTTTCAGTGCACGCTACAGCTTTCCTTTTCTCTTTATTTCCCGTGATTTCACTATTTTTTACCCATTCTTTCGCCCAATTTGGAATCTCTGTGGCACACAGCTTAAGCAGGGGAAATATCATATGGAAATTTTTCAAAAGCCTCTTGAAAAACCCATTAGATTATGTCGTATGTACACTCCTATTATCAACCTTGTCTGAAGGCTGCTCAAAAGAACTCAAGGAGATTAGTTAAGCAGGATCGTCTCATACTAAATCCACACTAGTTATCACCCATTACATTAAATTAATGTTGTACGACACGCCAGCAATGACAGGTTGATGAGCCCCCAGTCTCTTTCAGGAGGTAGCTGCACCGCTAACATCAAGATATCATAATTTCAAAGGAGTTGAGCAGTTTGTGCAACCATCTCAAATCTTTGACCTAGGACCACAGTTTCTTCTGGGTTACTACCAGGCTTATGCCTTGCAGAACTGAACAGAATTAAGCCATTGAGCAAGCCATCAGTTGCATTTCAGACATTTAATGGGGCCAGTCCTACAGGCTGCTGAGCACCTTCAGTAGATCACAGCACAGGTGCTGCCAGTGAGTTTGGGTTACATGGAAAAATCCCACACAATCGCCAACAGATTTTACAGCAGCTTCCGCAAAAGCCGTCACAACATTCTTTTTCAGTCCACAGCAATAAAGTTTACTACAAGACGTATTTTAAAAATATGAGGTAATATTAAAAATTATAAACACACAAGCGCATCCCAGAAGAAGATCGTAACAGTCTATAAAGCTTTTCCATTAGTGTAAAAAT